>AP028442.1:16635083-16823666 GCA_036509395.1 Antheraea yamamai
CATTCTTTTACGTTATGATATAGGAAACAGGCTGCTGATGAATTCAGTGGTTACTGCAGGATCCATAACAAACCTCAGTAGAACCGCAATCCTGAGGCCGGTTATAATGGTTCTAAAAATTGATTCTTTTAAATATCGATATATACTGAACACCTCTCTGTGTAGTTCAAGGAAATTATAATTAAACAAAAATAAAAACTACTTATAAATTCCTTAGTGTAGTTTGTGAAAAATCTGTAATAGTAATCATTCGAAAAAAAATCAATATGTTGATTTATACGATATAACAAAAGTTTTATCAATTTTATATAATACATTGAACTAAAACTTCAACATTTTCGATATATTGTATAGAATTCTTATTTTAGTACTCAATATAAGAGATAAAAGGAAGAAAAATTAAAAGTATTAAGAAAAAATAATTGAGCCGTCACGGGACGCCTGGCGAATGTGAAACTTTTTATGTTAAGGCTTCGAAATTCTGACAGTTAACCTTTTTGTATAACGAAAGGTGATGGGGGTAAACACTGTGTCGGGTAGAGTGTTGAAATCACCGGTACTCGGGCGATCACCGAAGTTAAGCAACTTGAATGAGTGACTGCCTGGACACACCGCGTGACATTGGTTTTTACTGTATTTTTTAATTAAGATGTTTCCCTGAGCTAGAAGTTTTACCTCTATCGAGTGTCTTTATGATACACCCTGTTTTTTGTGAACATTTCCGAACTCATATTGTATTTTGTAATCATTACATAGCATAAAACAAAGTCCCCTGCCGCGTCTGTCTGTCTGTCTGTTCGCGATAAACTCAAAAACTACTGAACGGATTTTCATGCGGTTTTGACCAGTGGATATAGTGATTAATGAAGAACGTTTTAGTATATAATTTGTCAAGGTTCTATTATAATCAGGGCGGGACAATGTCTGCCGGGCCCGCTAGCTAATTTATAATTATTATACTCGTGCATATTAACTAAGATTCATTATGCAAGATGCCAGCAATTTTACATAATATAAGCTCAAATAACAACAGTATATTATTAAGCAATAGAGTTTCCCGAAATACCCATATGAAAATTGAACCACGCCTTTTGCTGCACTGATGCCTTGCAGCAAACCTTACACAAGTTCTCCCACTCTTATAATACTCTACCATAATACCATTTGTAGCGTGCTGGCCATTTATAATGTCTCTGGCCTTTATGAAAACGAACGACATATTCTATGTCATATATATATTTTTTCCTCGACACAAGAAATTCAATATTAAAAGTTTCGGTTGCAGTGTTTGATTTTATCACCATATTACATCAAACACACCCCAAAACATTTTATATGAAAGTTATTATCAATTTTACAACACGACTAAAGATTTCGTCCGTTCTAACACATTACACACACTTAGGCGCAAATGTATACTGAGTCATGATGAAGTTGGAAAATATAAAAAAAACGTGACTGGAAATTTCATATCAAACATACTAATTCCATTTTTATCGCCTAGCAGTGTCCCTAGCTGAATGCTCTAGGTACTAGAATGATCAGTAGAGGAAACGAAAGTATTTAAAAAGTGTCAAAACTCTAGATATTAACATATGAGATACCAGTAACTGAAGGACAACTATGGTGACGTATAAGCGTCCTTTTAGAAAAACCAGTCATAAATTAGACTCATTGCCTGTGCGAATGCGAATTTTTATTACACCTTTACGCCTTTATTAGTCAACCGATCGTCACGTAATTTTGCATTAACTTTGCCTAGAATAAGTTGCCTAGTAAGGGCATAGAATACAAATCGTCCAGAAAAAAGTGCTGGTTTGGAGGGATATCAAGTTTATATTAACGCGAATATTATTTATATTAACATAGTATAAAACAAAGTCCCCTACCGCGTCTGTCTGTCTGTCTGTCTGTTCGCGATAAACTCAAAAACTACCGAACGGATTTTCATGAGGTTTTCACCTGTGGATAGAGTGATTGATGAGGAACGTTTTAGTGTATAATTTGTCTAGGATTTTTCATAATCAAGGCGGGACAACGTCTGCCGGGGCCGCTAGTTTAATATAAATCTTTACTATGTAATCTTCTTCAACAATTTAGATCAATGTAGTAAATGGAAAACGTAGATTTTTCGAAAACTATAACCGATAGCAGTCGAGTTAACCGTTGTATTTGTATATATACTCAAAATGAATCCCTCATTCTTTTATTATTTGTCGTTAGTGTTTGCATTTCCCTAATGCTAAGACTTAGACGCAGAGCCCCAAGACGTCCTATTGAAGTGAGCTCCTCCAAACACTTATAGAGAAACTGCAAACGTTGGGATACCTTTGAAACACATTCAAGAAAGATAAATGCGGACCGTCGTTATAAAGGCTATTCTTTATTATCTTTTATTTGTAGTGAAATTATCTTATCTCTCAAGTTGGAGCAAATTATACATAGATGCCGACTTTCATGAAGATCGATTGAATAGTTTCAGAGTTCATCGTGGACAAACATCATGACAGTAGATTTTTATATATAAAGAAGAAGATATATAAACACTTCGAAATACACGCAACGAATTAAAAGTTAACATTTGTCCCTTTTTAGTTATCTCACACAGAAACCGGCGGAGGCACCACCCCTTTGACGTAATGGAAATAACCGTTGATTCACGTGCCTCCTTTTTCTTTTATTATTTAAAACTGTAACATTTATATGACCACTATAAGGTTTTCCCACACGGTATACGTACTAATAAGACCAATGTTATTAACTTATAAACATAAATACATTTGTTTTGAAGTTATATTTAGATTTCATTATAGTTTTTTAACTCGTGGGAATTAAACACAACTTGAATATTCCGATATTATAAATAGTACAACAAAACTATATGTTGAACATAGACAGAATTTGTAGGTGGTAGAGCCACGCTGAAGCTATTACTGGTTTCAGCATGAATGGGTCGGCTCGCCCGGGATAGTACCACCCGACCCACAGAAACACCCACGTGTAGTAACAGCGCTTGCATTGTTGCGTTTCATTCAGCCAGTGAGAGCGCCAGATACCCAAACCCCCCTCCTCCTCCCCCCTCCCCCATTCACTAACACTGGCCGTCAACGCACTTGCAACTCCCCTGGTGTTGCAAGCGTCTATGGACGATGGTGATCACTTAACATCAGGTGCCCCACCTGTTCGTTTGCCCGCTATGATATAAAAAAAAATCAGCATATAGTTTCATTTAGTATCGATTCAAGCGGCTAATGTGACTTGTAAATAGATCCCACCAGATGAGTACTGTGAAAATATGAAGAAATGAATAAAGGCGTGAAAGAAGTAAAGAGTGTGGTGTAACAAACAATAAGCGTGGAGTAACCTGCAACTCAGCACCTCATACAGAGCAGCGGCAACCCTGGATAAGAGCGTGTGTCTCTTGGCGGGTAAGTATACAATATAGTCTCACTAATCCGGTACTATTAAAACTACCAATTTTAATCTGTTTAAAACTTGTAAGTACATTCAAACGATACGCGAAACATTGATTATTATCTATACTAATACTAGCGGGCCCGGCGGACTTTGTCCTGCCTTGATAATAAAAAAAAAATCCTAAAAGTCAACCGCAGCGCCACCTACCGGGTCCAATTGTGAATCTAAACCATTCTCGGATCCACCGGAACACGCACACAAAATTTCATCAAAGTCAGTCCAGCCGTTTAATAGTTCAGTGACGTACACACGTACAGAAGAAATTTATATATAAAGAAGAAAGAACTAATACACTAATAATATAATAAAGAGGTAAAGTTTGTGAGTTTGTTACGTTGTAGGTTGTAATCTCAGAAGCTACTGGTCAAATTTGAAAAATTCTTTCAGTGTTATATAGCTTATTTATCGAGAAAGGCTATAGGTTATATGTCAAAACGCTAAGACCAATAGGAGCGGGACACCAATGAAGAATGTTCCAAAATCGGGCATTTTTTTCCTTTTGAGAGCTTCCGCTGCATGTTAGTTAGCCCAAATTAACTATTCCACGCGGACGAAGTCGCGGGCAGAAGCTAGTTGTTCTATAGACGCAACGGCTACGTCGGAGATTGCATCATAAGTAGAGTATCAATATTTTAATACCTAGGGAAATTAACACTATATAATATTTATCAATTAACAGACAAAAGCGACCTTAAGAACTTTTACTCTAAAAAGTGCACCAGATAATTAGGTACCATTACGACTGTGGTAGAGGTTATCATAAGCCTACAGATATCTCAACCACAATACCTTCCTTTTCGATTTTGCAGATTTTCCTAGTGTATCTTTGCAATCCAAAGTCCAGTGCCAAAGAAATTAAATTTAATGGACACCCTTGAAAATATGCTTTTCTCAATAAAAAAGATCCAAATCGATTTTGTAAATGACAAAGTTTTGAGGCAACAGATATACAATAAACATCACAGAATTGAGAACATCGTCCTTCCTGAAATTTGAACTCAACGTTACAATCGAACCCGAGTCATTCAACATAAATAATTCAATAGAAAACAAACAAAATGTATTTCTGTAATAAATTTTGCGTTTGGTAAAACCCTAACAATTATGTCATAACAAAAAGCTGTCAGCGTTCAAAAGGAAAATAAAATTGTATAGAGGTGTGTCGTGGGTGTGTACTCTTTCGCTCACAGTATGATGCAATGATAGACAGATTGTCCGTCAGTTCGACACCGCTCGGCAGCATTGGTATGTGGGCAATCATTCGCATTCACTTGTGTAATTATAACTGCGCCGCTTAAAAGGTCATGAGCACGCTTATTTTCGGTACTTCGATATATTTACGTGACATTATTTCATTAATTGTATCCATTAGAATATATATCATGTGTAATTGAATACAAAGAAAAATAATATTATCTTTATTAATATGTTAATTATCAGTTAAACAATAATATTAAGAAAAAAAACAATTAAAAAACTTCAAATTTATAAAAGAGAACAAATAAAAACATAGACAGAAATAATTTAACTTCAAATTGGTAACGCCTTCTAAGAATCAAAGATAAAAATCCGTTTATCTCGTTCTAACAAACGTTCTACAATTTATTTTCAATATCGACACAAGTATAGTGAATTACCTTTTTAAAATGTTAATAATAAAATGATACGTATTTATTATGGTTTTTTTTCTATAACAATTGAATTAATCTGATTATATTATTAATAAGAATATAATAAGTATACATCGTCATCGCTCTCAAATTAAAAGCATAAGTTTTAGTTTTGTTCAGTGTTGTGGTCTTATAGTAGATATGTAGTATTCACTTCAATGTTTGTTACTACATTTACAACAAACATATTATACAATGAACAACGCGATCCAGTTTATAACAGGATATTAGTGATTTTATTTTTTAACCATGGACTTTCTTTATTCGACTCTATATTATATTCCTTATCGTGTATAAGTATTAAAGATTTTAATATGGAGCAAGAATTCTGAGACATCATAAAAAACTTCTTGAAAAGTTCTAACAAAAGGACAATAATTAATTGAGACATCAAAAACACTAATTTTATGAAAAAAAAAACAATTACTTGCTCGTAACAAATAACCGCAGTCATAAATATTAATAACGAAAATTGTTTGTCGAACTAACAAAAAACATAGCAAACAAAACAACGTATATATTAAAAAAAAAACATCTTTTTTGTCGAAGTAACCGATATTGAAACGCACTTTAAAATCTGACGTAAGTTCGATAACTTTTTACGTTATCATAAGAGTGGGGTTGGAATTTACAGTTAAGAATTAGAATGGAACTGTTAAATGGCTAACAATGACGTAAAAGTGTCAAAAGTTGCTCGGAGAGTAACCTTGAAGTCGATTTATGACTTTCAGACGAACATGGTTGTACATTTGGGCATCTGTCCGGTTACACTGATTGCAATAATTCGTTATTATTGCAACGAGGGTAACCTTGATACGTACATTCAAAGTCACTGGTCTGGTCTCAGGATGTAGTTTGTAATATCGAATACAACTATAATACGTACCCTAGGTTGTATAGAAAGGGTACCTATTCCTAAAATTTACTTGTTCGATATTTAACCTACATTATGTCGCACGTTTTAATTAATGCTCAGATTAGTGTAATGGGAAGAAAACGCAGCTTGGATGATGAAAACGGGTTAATAGAAAAAGACTAAAGACGCTAACACTATAGTCTATAATAGTATTAGTGATTACATGAGAGTATACTTACGAAATAAAAAACATTTTATCTTGACAATGTGGTCAATTAATCTATAAAAATATAATAAAAAACAATTTTAAAGTCATTGTCTGTTTGTTCCGCTGAATCTGTTTTTGTATAATGTAACTTAGACTACTTATTTTAGACAAAAATTGGAGTTTCACGCAAATATAATAAACTAAAGATTCTGTGACTAGTACCAGATTCGCCCACGCTGCGCGCAGCCTACGAGAAGTGCACGAGACCCCACGCGCTTCACCGACTGCGGTACCAGTATAGAGGCGGGGTTAAATGGGAAGCTGCGGTCATAAGTTATTTGTGTACAAACTTGGTATTCGAACTGATTACCCAGAATTTACAAGATATATTCAGGTATCGACATTAAGTTTCATTTCACGCACCACATCACGTTCTAACTACCCACGTAATCATTTACCATCAAATTTATTTCTGGCTAAAAAAGTCATAACTCGACAAAAAAAAGAACTCATTTCACGATTCGTTTCAACTTATTTACGAGTGTCCAAACAAATTGATAATAAGTTTTTGACGCTTTTATTCTACGCATAAATTAGAAGACTAGACAGGCGCCAGTCTCGAGTGTCCATAACTAATTTATTGGTTTCTTTTTTTGTACTATTAATCAAATGATACACCTGTAGCTAAATATCATAGTAAATTGGGCGATTCGCCGTATACAGGTTGATACATACGTTTATAAATCTTTCTTTTTATTAGAAAAAAATACATAGGTATATATATGATTTATAAAGAACCGAAATTATAACACGTATATCGTAACAACGATGTAGGTCAGTTTTCGGCGGGATCTAATTCTGCAATGTAGTGGATTTTATATTTTATTCATAATCTTGAATTATATGATTCTATATTTTGTAATATTGGTGGATTTTTATGTAGTATAGTTCGGTTATTGTGTATAAGTGCAGTGGATGGGAAATAATGCCACGGAGCATGAACTCTGAGATGCCATAAAAACTCCTTAGAATGTTCTAACAAGGGTAGCACCATCTTGTCAGAAGATTTGGTTTTTGACCATATAACTACCGACTATGTCATCCTGGCAGACTGGCTGAAACGTTTCAATTTATTGTAAACAGAACATGTCATTCAAATAATTGAACGATCTCTTGAGTGTATAAATACCATATATGGACTTCGAATTAAACAGTCTATTTTACATATTCCGTGTCTTATTATTACGCTATCCAATTCGGCCTAGACTCCTATAACCACAATCTCACCTGATATTAAATGAGGATGTGGTCCAAGATAGGATACACGCTAAGCCTAAAGGGACTGGCTCTGAAATACAGCTGCCGGAACACACTTATGGTTGATTGGTGATAGATTTTGAACTTGAGAGTGATAGCTAACCGTGTGACGTGTTTTTTAAGTAGTTATCAAAATAACAATTAATTAAATTTCAAGTAGACAGCGGACGGGTATAAGAGTAAAGTAAGACCGTAAAAGTTATGGATGGACTGTGTAAAAAATAATATGTGTATAAAAGGTGTGAATACTGACATGGTATCTGACAGGAAAGAATGGAAAAAGAAAATATTAATTGTTTGCGATAACGCCGAAATTGTAGTGTTGTAGTCCATGAACCATAACAGAAAAGCAGATGAAAGAATCTATCACTTGTAATAGTTTAATATTTGAGATAAAGATATTCACTGTTAGTTTCCACGCGCCATCTGTTGGTTCTTCTCTCTTTTGTCGCTTATTTTAGCACTTTAATAAAATTGTACCTACCATATCGGGTAACGAACACTTATTGTGAACATGCTGTGTACTTTTATGTAAAGATATATTATATAATCTTTTATTTCTTGTTTGAAACTAGTTTTTACGTGATCAAATCAAATGAAACAGTCGACTTGAAAGGTACAGACACGTTACTAACAAGTGTCTGATTAGACATTGTTTCTTGATTTTTTTTTTACATTACATTTCAATAAAAAATGAATACTCCATAATTGAGCGTAATTGAACAATCAGAAAATTGGAGGCCATCGAATTGCATAGCGATGGTCTTGCAGTTACTCATTACATGACAAAAATCTTACAATTACTCGCTCGATGGTAGTATAAATATGACAGTGGTAGGTTAATTTTGATCATTTTCATTTACTGTCGGATCCATTACTTTTTCGTTATAATAATCTTAAATTAATAGAACATCTATGAAAAAGTAATGCAATTTTGATGAATAAAATTCTTCTGGTAAAAAATTGTTCTGGTGAATAATTCTTCTAGTGAAAAATTCTTCTGGTGAAAATTCTTCTGGTGAAAAATTCTTCTGGTGAAAAATTCTTCTGGTGAATGTACAAAGGAACAGATAAACATATAGACTCAAATATTTTGTATGTTTTAGCGTTTGACCACAATCTCATCTGATGTTAAATGACTATGTGGTCTAAGATGGTATATACGCTAAGCCTAAAGAAGACTTGGCTCTCAATTGCCGGAACACACCAATAGGTGCTTGGCGACAGATTTTTAACTCGAGAGTGGTAGCTAGCCAGGGCTGCCACCGTTCTGTGGTTTCATTAAGATATTTGCTTTCACCGAAAGCTTCAGTTGCTAGAATTCAAACCTACGTCCATTGGCACTATGTCCGAACACGCTATTTATGGTGCAAAGCAATTCAAAATCAAAAATACTTTATTCAGTTTAGGCCCTGAGAAAGCGCTTATGATCGTCAAAGCTACCACCGGTTTGGAAAACAACCCAGCCATCGAAAAGAACCGGCAAGAAACTCGATCTGGTTTATCTTTTCATGGTACATATTTTTACAAAACATAGATAGTTACATTAGTGGATGCATGCAGAGAGGCGTCATTTCCAGGCGTCACCATCGTTCACATGTTGATCCACCCTATAATAATAGTTTTCAAGTCGCCTAAATATGTTTTCATTTGAATAGTATATGTATTGAATAATATCGGTCCACATATAAAACAATACTAGAACAGTTGTCAGGGTTTCGATTGGAGCGTAACAATTCACTCGTTACCAAAACGATTGCTTTACATTTTATGTAATTCCATACTTTGCGCTATTTTTACACATATATTCCCAATGATATCATCAAGGTATAGTATCACGTCGCCACGAAGAATGCTCCCTATACCAATCTCCTATACCACTATGACAATTATCCAGAATATGTACCCACATGCTACCAAATATTCTGGCTATCTTCATTTTAGTCTCATAATTCTGTCCACAAACAACTTACTATATGAACTTGGTGAAAACCTCTAAAAATTTACAACGTCGTTCAAATCTCCCAGAAATAAACAATAATAGTAGATATGATAACATAATTTCTCACAGCCATTTAACTCCAATAAGCAGACTTCAAATTGGCAATAAATTGACACTCATCGCATAAAAGTAAACCATATTCGAAGAACGAACTCACTACATCTCAGTTAATTACTCTGGCTCACAATCTCTTCACCACGAGTCTCGTCAATAAATAAATTCACAACAGTTGTGAAGTTCCAGAATCGAGTCTATGGTGAAATTACTTCGTCAGAAAAAAAATTACAGTAACCTGAAGCGCGTAAATCAGTTTTGTTCATGACTTCATTATACGGATACTCCATTCGTTTCTAATTATCAGTTAGCATATGAAGCTGCAAACGGAGCGTAATGAGCACAAATTTAAACTAACACCATATGTGGAGAACCATCAACCCTATTCCAAAAGCTATAAGATGGGATATCCCACGTTAAGTAACTTCTGAATTTTATTCACGTTATCTCCTTGATGGTCAGTCAAAATGCTAACTGTTGGGTGGAGAACTTTTTGCTGTTTTTTTATAGTAAATCTTTAGTTCGCTCCGAGGGTTTTGCGTCATCGTCTGCGCATGCGCCATACATCTACCATAGTATGGAGGAATAACAAAAATTTTGAATGATTTATAGGTTATAATTTTGAAATTTGGTAGCCTACCTGTAGTAAAAATTCCACTGCTAGGGTAAAAACTATATGTTAATCTATAACGAAGGAATAGCCTAAGTTTAGCGAAATACTATTCGAAGGACCTTAATTAGTAAGAGTAGATAAGGCACGTCTCGAAAAGAATTGCTTCAAACTGTAGCCAATTGACTTAAATGCCTTTCAAATGTCTCGAAAAGTACACAAAGAAAACTAAGTAACAAAACCAAACATTGTATAATTTATCTGCAAACAATCTTTTTTCTTTTAGTCAATGATTTAACGTGCAAATAGTGTAAAAAAGTTGGCGCCACCGCATTATGTGAGAAGCGGAAGCGATTGACCTTCAACCCGCCACCGCGCGGCCAGTGAATTTTGGCGCCGAATTGTAAATAAATAAAAAACAACCAATAAAAAGTCGTCTGAGTATCTACACACGGGTCATTTGTACTTTTTTTCTGCAACTGGCATTGGGTAAGCATTTGCCGTTGTCATTACTTTACTTTCATATACGTGACAATATTTCATGCGAATTCTACTCAGTATTGTTTTGACATTTTGGTTTCTAAATTCTTTAGTTGCTCTTCAAATCATTCAAAATGGTTAATTAATCTATACTAATAATATAAAACTGGAGTGTGTGTATGTTTGGTTGAACTCGATAACCTCAGGACCAATAGGGTCCGATTTGAAAAATTATTTTAGTGTTAGATAGCTCATTTATCGAAAGGCTACAGGCTATATATCATCACGCTAAGATCAATAGGAGCAGAGCACCAATGAAGAATGTTTCAAAATCGTTCTTTTGTTTCCTTTTGTCTTTTCGCTTTTACACGTTAACTACTCAATCACTACTAGACCAGAAAACACAAACTGATCCCGAGGGTTATATTACACAAACGCGAGCAAAGCCGTCAGCTAAAGCTAGTATTAAATTAATGCCTTTACACGAGCCGTCAACATATCATTTTAAATATAATCAAAAAGGCCTACCTATTATCATATGGGCCTCGAGTATTTACCATAAACTAGAAATAGTTAATTGTCCTTTATAATGAAGAGTTAGTTGAATATTGAATTGTTAATTTTTTTACAGCCTCGTGGAGTTACATATTATTGTGGATGCGTAACTGGCGGTCTGTTTTCAAGTGATTAAGTTTACTAGATGACATAAATATTTTTTACGACCGGTAACTAATTAAAAAATATTTGAATCATTGAAACAATGATTGCCAGGCTAAGTTTTAGCGTAACTACCATCTGCGGCCCTTGGCAAATTCATTGAATGGGGCTCCGGTAAAAATCGTCATGTTATAATTTAATTTTAACGAGTGCTCGTCCAGGGGCCGTTGACTATAGAGAAAAAAAACTTTTCCAGTTTTTTTATTAATAACACTGAAGCTCGCACATTGTAACAAAATAAAAAAAGAATAAAGAAAATCGGCTAAGAAACAGAGGAGGGTGATGTTCTTAACTCTTTCCTCATTGCTTATTTATATATAGGGTAGCGGGCCCGGCGGTCGTTATCCCGCCTCGATAATAAAAAACCTTGACAAATTGTATACCAAAACCTTCCTCACGAATCACTTTATCTACTGGTGAAAACCACACGATAATCCGTTCGATAGTTTTGGAGTTTATCGTGAACAGACAGACAGACGTGGCAGAGGACTGTTTTATACTATGTAATTATATATCACTGAAGTAGTTACTTCTGAACTCGCGGCCTCTTTGCTACCTCTGCATCCCTATTGTTACGCCAATGAGTGTAAGCGTGGTACTAAAGTTCCAACAATGAGACTGAATTTTCTGTAAAGTAAAACAACGTATGAAACTATAATATGATGATAGGGTTTTCCTAATACCCGCTGACTAACACCGTCAAGTAAAAAATCTCTTGTTAAGGTATCTTTTTAAGTTTATATTGTTATCACGCCACACCGTCATTTAATGTCAGATTATCTATACATAAAATAACAAAGTAAATCTAACGTGTCTGTACTTTTTAGATTTTTGTAAAAAAAAATCTTGCTGGTGTCTTGGAATAAGTAATAAAATACATTTCAATCATTTTTAGGAATATCTGTGTCTGTATGTTTGTTTGAACATGCATCATTGCTAATGAACTGCGTTCACGATACAACCTCACAAAGAAAATCTTAAAGCATGTGCTCGAATAACATTTAGTCTTAGTTTAATTAAAAACGGTTCTCTCTATCAAAAGTTATTGTAAACTTAATGACGAAGGGACTTAAATACGAGAGAAATAAGTAAATGAATTTAATATATTCATATGATTTTATTAGTCTTAGAGTTTATTAGTTTTTTTTAATATTATGTTCCGCGCAGACGGAGCCACGGGCACAGTTAGTTATTAATTAAAATTCGCAAAGATTGACATTTTTCATTACAGACAATCAATGTAACGACAAAAGTCCCGTTCGTAGTCCCGTAAACGTCCTTACAGTGCATGATATTTCATCGAACGCGAACAGTTACTGCGTTCGACAGCAAAAAAGAAACGTTGACACAAAATTTTTGATCTGACATTGAAATATCGTCTGCGGACGTATGAAAAAAATTTAGGTACGTTGTTAATTTTATTGGACAGAGCAGTTTAAATTACAGAGGTTACAAAACAGACGTGGTTAGTAAAAACATCTAACCTATAAATAAGAACATTTCCTTCCTCTGTTTTTCAGCCGACTTTGAAGTAAAAACTTCTTTAGGCGTGTGAGTGGTATTTTTGGCAGGACTTATGTGATTTCACGTCATGACACGTTTCACTAACAACACGTAGTCTGTATACACGTAACATTGATATTTTGTAGTTCCTTATATGTTTGACTGATTAATAAACTTAATAAAAATATATACAATTATTGCTCCGAGTGCCAATAGTTTTTTTTTATATCATCGGAGGCAAACGAACAGGTGGGTCATCTGATGTTAAGTGATCACCATCGTCCATAGACACTTGCAACACCAGGGGAGTCGTAAGTGCGTTGCCAGCCTGTGTTTGGGGGAGGAGGGGAAGGGGGAGGGAGAAGAGAGGAGAGGGGGAGAGGAGGGGAGGTGGGCCTCCGGCGCTCTCACTGACCGAACGAAACGCAACAATTCAAGCACTGTTACTTCACGTCGGTTTTCTGTGGGTCGGGTGGTACTACCCCGGGCGAGCCGACCCATTCATGCTGAAACCAATAATAGTTTCAGCGTGGCTCTACCATTCACAATATGAATACATATAATATGAAAACCACACTAACGTTAATAATTTCAATAAACAAATTCTGAAGTTTAAATATTGTCATTCACACTATAATTAATATAAAAATTAAAGAAAAAACACAGTTATACCATTGCTTTGAATTTTCACTTCTATCGACAGTCCTTATGACTGCCTTCCCTTTTTTTTCGTGATGGTCGAAGTTCGCCAACTGTACGAGCACTCGCCCTTTTAATTTTATAACCGGATAAGTTTATGTGTTCATGAAATTTTGAATTCACGTTCTCAGGTCATAATAGAGGTAATAAGGTGCTCTTCATTTAAAAAAGCTATTCCCGAAAGACAGGTCAAATCTACTTTAACGCTAATCATTTATAAAGATATTGTTTAAATTGTCCAAAATATAACGACAAGTTTGAAAAAAATCCTACCATCAGAAAGTTATATCGGCGTGCGCTGTATAGAACGAAGTCGTAGATGACTGCTAGTTCTTATTAACGTTTACTTTTTTTCTTGTGGCACGGTAAAGTGATTGCACTATGCCTGATGGTAAGCACAGTGCAATCCAAAAACAATGGCAATCACCGAGAGACAAACTATCCCTCGCCGGTCGCCGCTATGTTGCCAGCCAGCGTAAATGTCTCTTCACGTTACGCTTGAAGGACCCCATGTCAAACACACACACTCTGGCCTGGAGATTGTTCCACAGCTTTCACTATTTCACATATTTTACTATACCCCGCCCCAACGAGCTGGTTAGAGTCTGGCCCCTTGATTACTGGTTCGCAAAACGCATCAACTCTGCATGGCAACCAATATGTTCAGCCTAAGTTTGTTTCTTTCAAATCTCATCGACTTAGAAAAGGTTATTCTGTTTTTTTATGTCGTAGGAGGCAAACGAACAGGTGGGTCACCTGACGGTAAGTGATCACCACCGTCCATAGACACTAGCAACACCAGAGGAGTCGCAAGTGCGTTGCCGGCTTTTAAATTGTTTGTTTTTTTTGTTCTAAATTGAAATCACAGTTATAATATTTAAAACACCAGTGAATTATTAATGCTTCCTCAGTTAGAAATCATCCAATCTGTTTTTCGGACTAAAACGCTGAAATCTTAGATTTCTCTCTGTTTCTTACATTACTCTGTCATGTCATACGGACGTTAAACATATGAATTTTGACACCGTAGTTATAGACAATGGAAAACAGCTGGTCAACTCTATTTTCGGGAGTTTTTGGAGGGGTCTTGGAATTACACGTAGTGGATTTTATATTTTATTCATAATCTTGTGTTATTCGGCTCAATATTTTGTAATATTCGTGAGGTTTTACTTAACATACTTTGGCTATTGTGCACAAGTGAAATGGATGGAAATAATACTTGGACTTGGATCCTGACTTGTCATAAAATCTCCCTGGAAAGTTCTAACAAGACGGCCACCATCTTGTTAGAACATTGAAATGATCGCACGGAACTAGTAATGACATTACTCGACAATTTGAGTAATAATCTACTAGAAAATTGGTGGAAAAATAACTCTAGTTTTCAAATTCTTATAAGATAGCACTAATGGTAATTAATACACTTGAATTAAGATTAAAGTCAGAATTTTTTTCTCTATCATGCCGAAGAGTGTAACATAATTCTTACAATCGAAGAAGCTCACGAAAGTAGTTAGGATTAATTTATTTAAAAATAAAGGGTTAATAATTAAAGTCAATTATGAATAAAAGCTTGTTTTCTAGTGTCATATGAATGTATAATCATATATTGCATATTATGTCATAAACTGGCGAGTTTATTGTAACAAGGCATTTCCTTTTCGTTGCCCAGAGCGGTGACATAAAGAATGAAAACATAGTTGGTAGTGCTAACAGTACTATTTATATAGTAATATAAATAAGTATTAGATTTTCGATTACCGATTTGCTGGACTGTAAATTTAAACGCCATGTCAAGCGGTTTTGGTGTCAAAAGACTCTATTATAGAGTGTATCAATATGTGAACGATGGTGATGTCTGGAATTGTTGAAAAGATAAACCAGATCGAGTTTCTTGCCGGTTCTTCTCGATGAGTGGATTGTTTGTCCGAACCGGTGGTAGTTTTGATGTTCTTAAGTGCGTTAGGGCCTTAATTGTACAAAGTATTTTTGATTTTGATTTCATACGTAATTATCTAAAAGCAACGGCATTATCTGGACTTGCGAAACGCCTTACTTGTTAAGACGAAAATAATAAATATTTGTCATCTAATATATTCGAGCATTTTTTATATAATTTCTCTCAGTATATATAATGAGTATAAAGTAAAACAAAAACTCTAGAAGTCCATAATTTGAACAAACACATTAAGTATTACATTAATGTGGTAAAATTAGTAATACATTAATGTGGTAAAAATACTAATATTTGTTCTTGCCTGCAATTTATTACCGTAAAAGTATGTCACTAAAAATGCAACAGCAGCTGTAGTTCGCTTTGATAATAAAATAGTTCGCTGAAAATTAAACAGATGCCAATTTTGCATAGTTTTTACTATTTTTAGTATTTGCCATTCAAACTTTTAATAAGAATAACAGTAAATACTAAATTAATAATAATAATATTGTTCGGGCATAAATTGGTTGGGGGTAGTCAAAATTTATTTTTGACACATTTTGTTAACGGAAAATCGGTGATGATCGGTCACTTGCTCGGCGGCCCTTGTTCCTAACGCGCACTATTCGAACTCGCTCACCATACAAGCGACACGGCGGCTCGGAACATTATTTTTTTTTGCATTGTGTGTGTACGTGTTGGACATCTGGTGCTCTCACCATCGGCAACGGCGGCGGAGAAGACGTTATATCAAGTAAGTGAGCGTTTATCCCGGTTGTAAAGAAAATTCTTTCGGCAAATTTTTATCCAGGGGTATCTATCAGTCTACTACTAGGCTAGGTATCCCGATCAGTGTGGGTGTGGTGGTTGCCACCCCAAATATAAATATATCCATACTGAATTAAATTGTGATTCCTACCCATACTCTAGTAAGCTAATATCGGTGCAGTGCAGTGCACTTCTATCAATGTATTCAGAAACGAGTTCAAATAAAGCTAATATTTAAATTGAATGAACTAAGCTTAAATATAGCCAATAAAAGGACAAGGATGGTGAAACATTACAAATCTGGAACTAAAGAAATATGCAAACCAAAACTACACAAACAGTCTTAGCGGAGAGTTCTTACGATATAAAAAAATGCTTTCTGTTGTTTATCTTCCGTAATTCGTATGTTGGTGTATTATTTTTTATTTCCGTTATGTAATAATGAGTTATTTTGTTGGAATAAAAAGTACAGTGAAGCAAAACAAAGTTCTGCTAAAACATTATCATGTACACTCTTACGTATATTTTATTTTTTTATAATCTTAGTCTCCCTTTACAAAAGAGTTTGTTATCAAAATAAAGGCGAATTATAAAAACTTACATAATAATACGCGAGCTTCAATTTTACTTCAATTATCTGTGTTAAATGAACAAGCTGGTTTGAAACTTAACTTTGGCAACTATTGACATAAGTTCATATTTGAGTTTGTCTTATTTAATTAGCAAATACGGACTCACATTTTTTTCATTTCATAATTTAAAAAAAATGTATCGATATTTTAACGTAATTTACCTTCACCGCAATATCTGTAAAATGAACGATCGATAAATTATTGTGGTTTATTATTTAAAAACCATCAATATCTTGTGAAGTATGCTTTGATTGTTATATGATATACATTTGGAGTTTTTGGCGGGATCTTGGAATGTTATGTAGTGAATTTTATATCTTATTCATAATATTGTGTTATTTGGCTCTATATTTTGTAATATTGCTGGTGTTTTGCGTAATACAGTTTGATTTACACAAGTGAATTGGATGGGAAATAATACCAAGGATCATGGTTTCTGACTGGCCACAAGAACACATTGGAAAGTTCTGACAAGACAGCCACCATTTTGTTAGTTAATTACCCCAAGAAACTTGTAATATCATCATTACCTACTCGACAATGGCAGTAATAATCTAACAGAATATTGGTTGGCATAAATAAAATTTAATATGACGTACAGTTTTTTTTTTAATTCAGTTGAGTAAAATTGGGTACAGCGGGTTATAATAAACACAGAATAAACGAAATGCTCAAAAAGATGACGTCAATTGGTGACAAATTATAGGCTTTCTACTCCTTTTTTGGAAAATTTCAACTCATTTTTGAGACATTATAAAACGTTTCTGTCTAAGAAAATTTACAGCACAAATGGCAATTACAAATATGATATCGAAATTCTTTCTTTTTAGCTGATGACTAACCTAATTGTTCAATCAATATAACTATTAATCTTGATATTCCCAAGAATTTATACCATCTCATTTTACGACTGAAGCCTTGCCGAACGTTGGTTTAAGGAAAATCGGTTTCGAAGAATCTATCTCGGTTATTCTATTTACGTTTGAAAACTAGTCGGTATGCATTTACAGTTTTACCTGAAAATTTACAAAATTATAATATTACGAGTGCTTGTCCAGTTGTCGAACTTCGACCATAGAGAGAAAAATATTTTTCCAGTTTCTTTTATTCATAGCATTAAAGCTCGTCAATAGCTACTGAAGAAAAAGGAATGAAGAAAAACGGTTAGGAAACAGAGGGGGGAGTTGTTCTTAACTGTTCTCCCATTGCCAATTTATATGTTGATTTTTTATGTACTAAGTATAATTGGTGAAATATACTTGGAGCGTTCAGATTAACATGGAAAATTGGCCAGAAAGATAACTAAAGATCACTTCATAGACATAGCACAAAATGACAATTATCTCTTATATGAATAATCCAAAAGTCTCTCAATAATCATCGGAACAATAATAAAGTTGTTTGTTACCGGATAAGCTTCAAAATTAACTCCTCGGGTGATTCGACCGGTGAAATATCAATTCGATGTCCGCTGGTTCGAATTCTGGCATGTACCAACGAATCTATCGGAATTCGCGAACGTTTACCAATTTAAATTGGTAATACTATCGGCTGACGGTGAAGGAACACATCGTGAGGAAACCTGAACCTGAGAAAAGTTCTCATAGTACAACTGTATCTGTAATACATAGAACTGTAGATTTCTCAGTTTGAAATCGCCAATACGACATGGGCTGGCGCGGTTATGCTCATACATTTCTTCGGGAAGAGGCCTCTCAGTGGTTCTCTTACAGGCTGATGATGATTACATAATTTGTTATTGTTCACGTTTCTCAAATTTGGAAATAAATACGGTATTTTTTTAAACTTATGCTGCCAGCAGTCTGTTGACCAGTACATAATAACGTCTACAACCGTTTATAAGGAGCTTAAACCATTATTCTTTTGGACAATCCAGGAGTTAATGCAATAAGGCTCTAAGAATGTAACTCGTAAAGTCAAGAATGTATTGGAAATAATAATGAAATCTGCGCGGAAGATGACGCGGTCACATAATGGTGAGTGCAATTAATTCAGTATTAAAGCAGGAAATGACAACTCTGCATGGTTCGTGAATACGTAGAATATTGGGGCATAATTATTTATATGACACATAATATTTCTATAGAATCGATACAGATCATAACGTGCTCGTGCAGATATAGTGTAGCCTTAGGATCGCCATAAAATTTGTTCTAAATTGAACAATTTTAGTTATAAATCTTATCCTTATTCTATGTAGGGTCGCCACAATTTGTTATACTCTTCCATAAATTGTCATCTCAACATATCATCCATTCGTTTTCTTCTATGTCAACGTTCAACGTTTTTTTTTAAATTTATTTCTGCAAACTCCTGGTCCGCCCCTTTTTTGCTTTCGTTTATTTTATTCGTTATGTCAAAAATCGTTGTAATTGTGAGCAAGTGTTATTATTATTTTACTTAACTATTAACTATTTTAGATCGCATTTTAACTGAGATTATTGCCTTTATGGCGGTTTATTTTTTATAGTTATTTTTAAATTATAATCGACAAAAACCTTCAAAGTTAAAACAGGCTTCCATTATTATAGATATTATAACTTCTCTTCAAATATTAGTGGATACCTCAAAGCTGATCTGTTCGATGAAAATTTCAAGTTTTTGTATTAAAAATGATTAAAGCTTGTGTATCGTAACTGTTGGCTGATTAACTTTCAAAATCCTCGAAATATACAACTGATACTAAAATTACATTTATTTAATAAAATTGTATAATGTTATAATATTTTTCATACTTGTCTCGTCAAAAATTAAAAGTCTGTCCCAAATCACCCCATAAGTTTTTTGGTCTGCTTTCCACAGGCACTCCTTCCAAGGTCGTCAAAGGTACCATAATTTTACCAACTTTAACTAATTCGAAATTAGCGACCTCAATTTAAGGACAATCTACAAAATTTTATACACCACTTCCACCAAACAGCGCTGTGTTTTGTTCCATGTTCCAAACAAACCTTTACATATTGCTATGTTCCTAGGATTAAAAAGGAGGTTACCTTGAGAAATCATGGAATCTACGAATTCTGGCTATAATTACAAATTATTCTAAATCTAAAGAAGAAATGTCACAGAGTTATCTATAGATAGATTTACGCCTAACAAATTTTGGAGGGTACAGTGAATATGCGCGAGAAGATGGAAAGGTGTTCGAGAAGGGCAGTACAACAAAGAAAGGTTAGAGGTGGAAAGCGTTTGCTTGGGAAGTCTACCAACGATATTATGTATATATTATATGTGAAAACTCCAATCAGCATCGTGTAAATATCAAATTTTATATCAAGTGATACTTCAGAACTTTTGGAATTTTTTAATAACTGATGACGCACTGGACTGGTGTCTGATTCATGGCTGTGAGGGTAAATTTTTTACACCCTTTTTTGTTCAACATAATTCAGTGTTAGTGACAGTTGTAAGAATTTCGCAATTTATGAATCACACAGGAACGCGTAGGTTTCGGTGTCGACTAGTTTTTATAAAGATGATTTATCGTGAATTGTTTTGACAAAAAAATTGATGTGGTAGTGGATTTCCCAAAATTTTTAGAACATACTCGTTATTTATTCGTAGACTATCCCTCTATTAACATAAGTAAGTTCATGGTCATAGTTTTCAGTGAAATCATATTTTATAAACCTTTCCCATCAAAATTACTAGACTAAAGTGGCAGTGAGCAGGTGTATTGGTTGGTTGATTGGAATTAAAGAGGTCTCAAGTAGCAACCACGTAATGGAATACGCTGTGTGGGCAGATCAACCAAGGGATGGACCGACAGCCTGGTGAAGAATGCGAACAGCGTAAGATCAGTCGTCGTGGATGAATGTATGGATGGATGCAATTTTCTTGTAGAATTATTTTATTAAAAATTGGAATTCTATATTTAAACTACACCTCATTTTGATTCAGAAAAAACAGATAACAGGAAACAAGTACATCAGTTGCGGACAGTTTTTTTTTCTACTTTTCATATAATTCGTTTCTAGTATTATTATTCATGTACTACTTGTGCCCGGGACTCCGTCTGCGTGGAACCTATTGTAAAAATACAGTAACTAATAAAATCACCAAAATGTATTAATTCCTTTTACTTATCTACTTTTCTCTCGTACTTAAGTCGCGTCGTTATTATTATTCATAGAGATGAAACCGAGACTAAATGTTATCCGAGTATGCTTTATGATCCTCTTGCAGAGGTTTTATCGTAAACGCAGTAGGTACTTTAGCAGTGATGCGTATCCAAACAAACAGACATTTCTAAAAATGATTGAAATGTATTTTATTACTTATTCCAGGATACCTGCAACATTTTTTTTTTTCGCAAAACTAAAAAATACAGACACGTTAGATTTATATTTACAGTTAGTAAAATTGACATTATTTTATTTTATGTTTATATTATAGTAGTATACTAACTGATTCCCATCCTTTTCGTTGGGCATCAAAAAATAGGTAAGCGTCATTCGAATACAGAAAATAAGTAGCCTAGAAGTAAAAATTCCACATCGAATTTTCGTACGTTCGATACGTTCTGTAGTTTTGACATGATTGACCCTCAAAAGGATTATGTTTTCAGTATAACTATACCTATAGTTTGGATTTCTCTAGATTTATGTTTTTATTAGATGTAAATCCGGGAATAATATAATCAGATACATTCTTATTCAATGGAATATCTCCAAAACGCCCTATATAATTGTAACAACAATCTAGACGTAGCTTGTTTTTCTCAGACAGTCGCAGTGGTTTTCCTTGCTTACTCTATAATTTTCTACACATTTAACTATTGACGGAATCAGTTCAATGCTTTGTACTTAGATTAATAACACTAAATGAACAGATTGCTCATAAAATTTTCCTCGTACTGGCATTCATTACTCGAGACAAGGTGATTTAACAATGACGTATTTGGTATTTCACAATATTTAACAAGATATAAAGTTCTGGTACAAACTTTAAACACAGACCCTGTTCCAAAATATACTGGAACAAGTAAAGATTATAATAATACCACGTCCTGGGAGTTGTATAGGAAAACTTTCATGACACCACACTGCATAACCAATATTGGCCAACACTGTTCTCTATATCCTATATTTTCTGGATACAACGGCATAGACCAATTTATTAGTATATTTAGATCTTCGAGTTCATTGAAATTAAAACTATAAAATGATTTCTAAGCATCATCATCATCAGCCTGTAAGAGGCTCACTGCAGGGCCATAGGCTTCTTCCCGAAGGAAGGTATGGGCATAATCACCAGGTCAGCTCACGACGTAATGGCGATTTCAAACTCTAAGCATGGTTTGTTGAAACTAGTTATGTTTACTTTTAACTTTTAAGCAAGCTGTGTTCACTTCTTTAACACTCACACCGAGATTTATATTCAATGTTCATTATTGTATAGGAAATAATTATTTTTGATTGTGACGCTTAGTGAACCAAATAAATAAAAAAGCTCACAAGAGCATTTGAGCCACGTAGTGCTGGAGTAGCCATTTGACTTACTCTATTACTTGTTTTAGTGAGAGCACTATTTCCTATATAGCCATAGGTAGAATATGAGCATCTGGAGCACAATAGATTGTAGGTTTTGCGATAGTGTGGATGCAACTCAAAAGCACGTCTTGCGTGACTATGATTTTTTGAAATCCAAAAGCAACCGTTTTGCGGTCATTTGGGAGAGGCACAGCTGCTGTCTGCCAAGAAAGTTCTAATGTGTATTAAGGCTGTAGGAAAAGAGAATGAGTTATAACAAAACGAGCAATCACAATCAATAGATCTAACTGGTTTCAATGATCCAGAATTGGATAGACATCCACAGCCTTTGTCAATTTTTTTAAGTCCAATTTAATCGGCCAAATATATGTAATCGTCTTCCATTGTCTGGTATTTTCATTGGTAGCGATTTATGGTCACTATTCCGATGGCTTAATTATTCGCAGTGATATAGCACAAGCTTGCATGGCTCTTGTTAGCAAAAATAATTATATTCGAAAAGTGCAATTAATCGATAAAATATTCTTCCATTCTTGTACTATCATTTGTAGCGCAGTAACTTATGGACGCTATACCGCAAGTATCGAGCTGGTGGCTGTGGTTTCGCATCTCAAACAAGATACTTATGTTATCCACAGATTACTGTTTCGAGTGTAGGCTTTGTTTATGTCCGCTAGTTTGTATGTCCGTAGCATTGAAGCAGTCTTTAAAAAAAACTGTTTCAATAGCCGCATTTTCAATACAGGCGTTCTAACCTTCATCGCACATTATCATTTAACATTAGCTCAAAATTAAAACTGGTTAAACCCTCAACGAATAAATAAAAAATACAGTAAACATTCATGTAATATAAGTCAATACAATTTTTTGTTTAAATCCGTAACGACCCCATTAATACAACCTTTCTAATTCGTCGATTATAGTTTTTTTTTTACGCATGAATAAGATTTTTAAATTCTGAAACTGTTAGTCTCACTTCGTTACTGAGAAACAGGGGATTTTTTGTGAGTTCAAAAAACCTTATGTAGGTACCTATTATTAAAAAAATATTAGTGTACGTTATTTTTAAGCGATCTGTTGAGTAGCGTTGTGGCTTAAGATGGTATGCTAAGCTTAAAGGCAATGGATTTTAAGTGTAGCTGCCGGAACAAACCTATGCTTATTGCGATAAATTTTCAACTCGAAGATGGTACATAACCAGACTAGCATTATAATATACCTAAGCACCACGATTCTTATACCTGAAGGTAGAGGCAAGGAGAACTATCTTATATGGAGGGCATATTGAAAAAGTGTCCAGCTTTAAGCACTAAACAGTTCCAAGACCCTCCAAAATAGCGCTAGCATAGGCAAAGGTTATGGATCGTCCGAAATAATCTTGTAAATATAAGCAAAATAACTGCTGTAAGAAAATGTGGAGTGTAATAGAATTTTTCCGAACTTTAAATAATACGTTAAGTGATTTTTGAGTGTTTACTTTTATATAACTTGTTGAAATTATCGAACAATAGTGATCGCTGTTGCTATTGCAGCGCCATCCTAATTTAACGCATTTTGGCGGACACTTTTCCATACACAAAGATAATTCTCTTTATCGCTACACTCCATAACTTATACCATCTTTACGTTTTTATTTAAAAAAAAAACAATTCTTATCTTTATATATAAATTTCTTTGGTACGTGTGTATGTCACTGTACTCCACCTAAACGGCTAGACCGATATTGATGAAATTTTGTGTGCGTGTTCCAGTGGATCCGAGAATAGTTTAGATTCACAATTGGACCCGGTAGGTGGCGCTGTGGTTGAGTTTTAGATTTTTTTTTATATTATCAAGGCAGGACTACATCAGGCGGGACCACTAGTAAATATAAAAAAAGTATAAGTAGCATATTTGGACCATGTCCCTTGATTTGACTATGTCATGGTCCAAATATATAATATATATAATAATATATATATAAAAATGTTAGATAACATAATATTAGTTTTGTTTTTTCAAAATACTTCACACTATGCACCACAACCATCTGTCAAATCATAGACAAAATATTTCATAGTATAAATATTATTGATGTCGTACATAAACAAATATACTTTGTTTTATGGGCCTACCTAATAATTGGGTTTTGGTAAAAAAAAATGTTTTGGGTTTCCATATTATTTCATACCAGAAGTAATTTCTATTACACTGGCATACTTTCCTAATGATAAAACTCTTTAAAACAGCATCAGTCACTATTTGATTTTAACTACTACCATACAATAATAATGAAGAAAATGATCTAGAGAAAGACTGACCAAAATTACCTTATCGACACTTATGAAAATTTCTCATAGTATCTCTGTTTACTAGAAAACTAAGATCTGTCACTAGCTCGCTGTTTAATCATAAATGATAAATGGCATACATCATAAAATGACGTAATTATAAAGTTCAGGCTCTTACTGAGAGATAGATATCTTTATCGAAAGACCTTTAGAACAAAATACAGAAAGCCATCCATAATATTTATGCTTCGAATGACTAAGGAAAGTTTTTAAATCAGAAACTTTGACGATATTGCACAGTGGCTAATGCATATTAATGATTATTCGTATACAGAGCTGGACTTAAACCCGGGGCACCGGGGGCCAGTGCCCAGGATGGCAAATTTTCAGTAGCGGCAAAATTTGGAGGATGAAAAAATTTAATACATTAATTTTGCAGGTGGTAGAGCCACGCTGTAGCTATTACTGGTTTCAGGCTCGCCACCATCACCACCACCCTACACATAGAAACACCGACGTGAAGTAACAGTGCTTGCATTGTTGCGTTTCGTTCGGTCAGTGAGAGCACCAGAAGCCCTCCTCCCCCCGTCCCTCTCCCAAACACAGGTCGGCAACGCACTTGCGACTCCCCTGGTGTTGCCAGTGTCTGTGGACGGTGGTGATCACTTAAAATCAGGTGACCCACCTGTTCGTTTGCCTCCTATGATATAAGATAAAAATATGCAACATTATATTACAATCCATAATCGTTAGTACATTAAAGGGTTATTTTAATTTAATTATTTTTTTTTTTATTATTTTTTTTTTTTTATTGAGTAATTTTTTTTTTTTAAAATTTTTTTATTAAACTTTATTTATGATATAAGATATAAGATAAAAATATAATGATATAAGATAAAAATATGCACCGACGTGAAATAACAGTGCAAACTTAGTACATTATTGGGTTATTTTAATGTAATTATTGTATTTATAATTAGTTTTCTGTTATAATTGAGTAATTTATTTATTTGAAAACTGTATCATGAAACTTTATTCATTTTATGGAAAAATACAATAATGGGGCGGCATTTTAATTACCCAACGACGGTGCTAAGATTAAATGCAGCATTGCCTATACTTTTCATAAAAATTATTATAAAATAATTTATAAAAATATCAGTTCTTTCATTCGGGAAATTCACCTCAAACACAGATCGGCAACGCACTATGCGACACGAAAGACTCGCCCTGATAAATTTAAAGAAAGAAACCACTTCATCCAACAAAAGTGTTGTACTTTTAGATATTAATTTTAAAAAATGGACGGTGTTGATCACTTAAAATTCAGATGACCCACTCTGTTCGTTTGCCTCCTATGATATAAGATAAAAATATGAACATTATATTATAATCCATAATCGTTAGTGCATAAAAGGGTTATGTTAATGTAATTATTGTATTTATAATCAAGAAAAAAAAAAAAAGAAATAAAAATAATTATTTTTTTGTGAATAACTTCTGCCCCCGACTTCCTCTCCGTGGAATAGTTACTTGGGGCAACCCTAACAAGCAGCGGAAACTCCCAAAAGGAAAAAAAACCCGATTTTGAAGCATTCTTCATTGGTGCTCCGCTCCTATTGGTCTTGGCGTGATTATATATAGCCTATAGCCTTTTTCGATAAATAAGCTATCTAACACTAAAATAATTGTTCAAATCTGACCAGTAGTTCCTGAGATTAGCGCGTTCAACCAAACAAATAAGCTTTATAGTCTATACCAATATATAAAGCTGAAGAGTTTGTTTGTTTGTTGGTTTGTTTGTTTGTTTGGTTGAACGCGCTAATCTCAGGAACTACTGGTCCGAATTGAAAAAATACTTAAAAACTTATGATAGAGTGGACCGATTTTAATGAAACAAAGACTAAGTCACTCCCGATGATATGATTTATGATATTATTGAGGTTTTATTGTGAATCCAGTACTTTAGCAGTGATGCGTGTTCATACAAACAGACAGAAATTTTCAAAAATGATTGAAATATATTCTATTACTTATTCCTAGACACCTGCAACAATATTTTTCACAAAAATCAAAAAAGTACAGACACGTTAGATTTACTTTCTTATTATACGTATAGAAGATTACTTTTTTACATTAGGTTTCACGCGTACGGAGTCGCGGGCACAACTAGTATTGATTAAATATGACTAATGACGTCACAGAACACTTTCAAGTTATATCTGAGGATATTATTCGTATCAGAAGACCAAAATAAATGATTTTAAGTCGTTTCAAATATCGCTTTTCTCTAAAAGAAATTTCAATTAAAGACCGACCGTGAAGAATCGCGTGACCGGTCTAACAAAAAAAAACGTGAGAGCACTTTTATTATTTCTAATAACAATCAAAATTAATTTAGAAAATTATAAGTCTTCGCGGTGTTGCAAATAATCAAAGTTAACGAGAATGTTTTACCCTTACCGTCGGTACTAATTGTGTAATTTCTTAGAATTTTACATTTAAACCTGTTAGAACCGACCAATATTAAAAAGACAGCTTAAAATGTTTCAATATTAAAATGTTCGTAACTATAATTTTGTAATATGATACAGAACTAATATCTTGTGTAAATGAGCTAAAAAATACAACATAGGCCAAATGTATAGTACCAAAAATTTCAACAATTAGACAAAATTGTCTCAAAAGTTTGAAAGTTGAAAAATCTTTAATCGATTACATTATAGTTTAGCGCCATCTCGCGATGTCTGTAAGAACGCAATTAACAAACAACTTAACGTTACATAACGAGGTCTTTGACAAAAGCGAGAGATAACGCTCTTAGCCACAACAAATGTGTATTGTTTTTACCAATGATCTAAAGTTATTAAACTTGTGACCGAGGTGTAAAATAAATACGTTGGAATCTTCATACAGTTGTCGTAAACTTAAACATATAGATGTGTTATGATAATCAATGTGAAATTTGCTCAAAATATTAAATTATAGTAAAAATTGTTTTGTGCACATGTAAATATATAAATATAACCTCAAAATTGTAAACAATCGTTTGAAAGATTCACGGTCAAAGGAGTATCGTTGGTCAAAGGTGAGTAATATTTTTCAATATAACATATTCTACCCGTAATTACAACAACGTTCATAAAACTGCTTGATAATGAAAGAAAAAAAATACAAACATTTATTTGTTTGTATTAATTACAAAAATTGCAATTGTAATTTTGTATGTTCTACCTTATTTTACTTACTTTTTCGATCGAAATGTTACAACTGCATTAACAATATTTTTATATATTTACATAATTTCTTTGTATATATTGCATTGTTTATGTATGTTATTGTATATATTGCATTGCATTTTTCTTATACTTATATAAAATAATAATACAATTCACCCTCACTTTGTTTTTTCAGAATCATCGATAGTTTTTTTTAATGTTTTGTTTAAGTTCGCATGATCGAGGTCGTAATAGTGTTAAGTTATAAAGGTTGTCAAAAACGTACTTACCATGAGCGTTGCTAAAATAACAACAAAAATGAAAAAATATCATAGACTATCATCTTAGCCACACCTGTTCACAACACTAAGAAGAACTCATTAAAGGTTAAACCGTTTTACACTAATTACTTTTAAACGGACTCACCTAAAACGTTATCGCATCAAATAAACAGAACTTAAGTGAGCCGACCGCAGCACTGGCGAAAGTGACTTCTTTTTTTTTACACTGGCCGCGAGACGATACGCACGCATATCCGTCGTTATGCACAACACAGGCGGAATTATTTTAACACTATATTACTGCATCTGCGAACAGCAGTATAACTTATACGGGTTCCAGTCGTTTTCGGTTCTGTTTGTCGTTTACCGTCGCCGAAGCAACATCGGCGAAGTTCTAGCTCGACTGGTATATGGAATATGCGAACAAAGGAATACACTGTATTTCTGTGGTCTGGAGTAAAGCGAGAGATGCGAGCTCTTAACACAGACTAGAGCGGGCTCGACACAATACAGGATGCGAACCATTTCGTTGATTATAAAATTGTCGGGCGCTTGTACTAGTGTGCTCATCTTAGTATATTGTCACGAGAATGTGACTGTACTTGTGGCTGCTTTTAGGATATATTCGGTATTAAACGATTTATAGGTTACTTTACAAATAAACTTACTTAATTTACCATGTAGTGGAAGACGGTAACATGTTTATTCTAATTCCATTTTTGTTACGGTTATAACTAACCCCAACTGAATACTAGAAAATTGACAAATAGTCATCGTTTTTTCACTATCCGAATTCAACATATCTCGATAGCTGACATGTTCCAAATTTAACCTTACTGCTTATTGAACAATCTAACAACAGAAGCGTTCAAGAAAAATTTCAATGGTTAAGTTCCTGAAAGTCCTCAGACATCACCGGCTTAAACAGTGCCAGGGAAAGGAATTCTCAATGGCTTATCTCGTAACTTTACTTCTACTCTAGAATAAACAGATCATAACTGAAGGGAATGAGATGAAATGATATGAACAGGATCTAGGGTTACTCACGCCAGTTTAACTAAATTGGTCAGTTAAGTGCCGGCGGAGTTGAAGTAGACAGCTTCCGCTCTTGGTCCATGTAGGAACCGAACGTTATATAATATAGAAATTATAAAGATATAATTATTCGGTAACAAATTATTTCCAATCATATCTGATTCATTTTTTTTTGAGGATTTAAGTTACTATTGCATATTTACCTCGACTACAATCAAAGTTGCAAGAGTAAGCGCGTGCCTTTATATTTATCTACTCATTTTTATCTACGCTAAAGCAAAAAGTATGATGACCATTAGTATAGGAAATGCATCTATATGGTGTACATCTCTATGCCAGCGAATAGAAGTATTGACATATTCGAAAGAACTGAAACCGGTAACGCGTGTGCGAGATTCGGCGGCGAAGCCACCAATCTCGGCCGACAACAACAGTATTACAGATTAGAGATACATAATTGATCTTTCGGCTTCAAGAGTTGTGAGCGAAATCTATATCGCACCAATTATATTATAACCAAAAAGCTGTCATAAACGCTTCGACAGCGCCTTGTTAAATCTTGGCTAGCTTGTTTATTTTTGACGACTGCCCCGTCAATCCCCCCCTATTTAAGCAGCATATAGCTATTTCTTTTTCACTACTGATATCGAGAATATGTCATCTTACTTCCACATTTTATCTAAGACAGTGCGGCGTTACAATATTACTTTACGTATGTGTGCGTTATCGTGCCATTTGTTTCGTCAAAATATCATGTAGGTAACGTTTATCTACAGCTTTTTAGTTATATTATCATTGTGTCGCACTACATAAATCTGGTTTAAACGGGTGCTTCAATTCAAACGTTGGGGGGCTGGAGTTGAGTCCGAGGCCCGTTTATCTGATACAAAAGTGTCGTCCTCGTTCCTTGCGGCCGAATTCGATCTAATGGACGCAAAGAGTTCTTTAAGGTCGTCGAATTGATGTAATAAATCATGCGAGCCCAATTGAATGGTTGTTTCTTAACGGGATTTGATACACAATAGGTACATATATCTCATATTCACTAGTATTTTTTATTGTTTTCTAAGGTAATATCTTACATATATTCAGAAAAACTATACTATACCACATTCCCGAATTTAGTAAGATATGTTACCCAGTAAATTATATTGCTTTGATATTTATTTATGACAAGTTTGTACCTGCGATTCCTTTCTCGTAAAAATGAATTTGTGGTATCAAGGGAACTACGTATTTTATTTGTGATATTTCATTTAATATTAATATTTCATTTATAATTTTCTCATTACTGTTTAACCTCTATGGAAAACCGTAATTATTGTAACATAAATGATATTTTTAACAGTCATCTATCTGCTTGGCATCTCGGATATTAGCCCAGGAAATCAACAGCCACTTGCATTATATTTTTATTTATAGACTAATGGTGTTTTCCAACTGCTTATATAGAAAATAAAAAAAATATACGTCATAACTAATTTATGGCTTAAACAACTTTTCTTCATAAGTGTATTAATGGACAAACAATCAAACACACTTACTTGTTTATATAAAATAATAAATATAAGATGTAATATGGATACATATTTAATCTTATACAACATACATAAAACCAAAAAAAAATTCAGTCCAGTCACTAAATGTCACATAATTTCTTAGTTAACGAGAATGAAACGTAATAAAATGTAAATATTCCTAACAGTAGAGCTTTTAAAATAATATATTTACGTAAGATATGATATATACATTTTTCTACTTCACTATAAGTATAGTAAAGTGCGTGGAAGTCGCGACTATGTTGATTCATAACTGTCATAGCGGGGGCCGCGTCGTCACACCACCTTTTTCGACCAATCACGAGCAGTGTAGCGGCCATGGTGTTTTTACACCATGTTCTCGTGTTACACAAAACGGAAGTTTATACATCGCTATAGATTTAATATATTCCGTGACCTACAATTGTCTGCATTAATTTACTCTTCAGGTATAGATAAAAATGTAAATTACTTGTTCAGAATGTAAAATCGTTATAACTTCTCTATCGATTGTTTTGAAATTTTGTTACAACTCTGCATTTGAATACGTGCTTGTATTTTGTAAGATATATATTTCTTACTATACAGCGCCATCTGTTGAGCGTAAAAAACAACTAACACTAGCTACATATTGTGTTCCAAATCCACAAAGGGCGTATAACTATTATTTTCAATGTCGAGCACATTGTAGACTTTTCCTAAATGAAGAAAAGAATTTTCAAATCAAAAGAAAATACTTTTTGCATTTTGCATGCGATATATTACTATATTGAATGTAATTATTTCAGTTTCTTCATTCGTATTATAAATAAGTTATAACTAAAAAAAATACAATTTAATACTTCTAAGAACTTATCTAAAATATATTACTACCACCTCTTTTAATTAGAATATTCAGTACTATATAACCGTAATAGTAATAATGTGTATAAATGTTAAAATCACTGGAAACACAACGTGAACTGGAAAATATTAGTAATAAATTGAATAAATTAGTTGGCATTCAACGACGCAATGAGTGAAACCTTATTCAGTAATGGTTACGTCTCTCGTGAAGTAATTAATTAATATATTTTACCTTTAACAGCTTCTGAACTGCAATTCCAAGATATAAATACGCATTTGAAATAGCTATTAATTGAATTAATTAGATCATTGAATGTTTGATAAATAACCTTCTTGGAATACTCACATTGTATGAAGAGTAAATTTAATTAAAAATTGAACGTTAACTTCAAAATTGAGTTTTTAGCGCGATTTTAGTCTGTCATGTAGTGGATTTTATATTTTATTCATAATCTTGCGTTACTTGACTCTATATTTTGTAAAATTGGTGGTGTTTTATGTAATATAGTTTGTTTATTGTGCATAAGTGAAGTGAATGGAAAATAATACCACGGAGCATGAATTCATTAGATGCCACAAAGATTGCCTGGAAAGTTGTAACAAGGGGGCCACCATCTGGTTGGAACATTAACATTGACATTGAAACGATCGCCCGATACTAACTTGTAATAATATTAACTACTCGACAATGGCAGTAATAATCTAAAGGATTGGTTGCCAAAAATAAAGTTAAAAAAAAATAAAAACTTCAAAATTACTGAGTCCTTTGATATTTACTTAGGAGTTCTACCTTAGTATGTCATGTAGTGGCTTATATTATATCTATACTAATATTATGAATTTTGTTTAACTGGTAGAAAGGTATATTGTCCCTGAGTGCTATTGACTAATTTTTATTTTGGTACGTATATATTTTCAATAATTAGTCATAATAAATGTGATTAAAATCGGCAAAAATTCTATAATATGGTGCGTGCTGCCTGAGCGGTTTGAAATAAAGAAATAAAATTTATAGCAAAACTGTTCATTGCATTTGCATTGCATAGCTTTACAAAAAGTGGGTACCTGGATAGTTTAAATTCACAATTGGACCGGGTAGGTGTCGCTCGGGAACCTAGGTTTTTTTAAAGATTTTTCGCGCTAGTGAACGATGTTCCGCGGGTCAGTTAGTTTTGTTCATAAACTTCTGTTATTTGACTCTATATTTTGTTATATCGGTGGTATTTTACATATTATAATTCGATTATTGTGGACATGAAAATGAATAAATATGTTAAATTAAATGTTTGTCACAAAATAAAATAAATGAAAGAAAAGCAACGGGTAGGGAGTCGCGAAATATTTCTTCATACTAAAGGGGTCGTGTCAAGAAAAAGTTTGAATAACACTGATCTAGACGATTAGTTGCTCACAGCAAAATAAAAAAAAAAATGTTTAATGTTAGTTGCAAGTTTTGTTCAATTCGGGTTCAACAAAACATCGGATAGGTTATTTGATTTTAATAACAATCAATAGCTCATTGAACTCAATTGATAATTGTTGTAAATTGACAACATCACGTGAACGGGTCGATTGACGAAAGCGTTCAAACGATTGCAATAGTTTTCTATGCTACATAACTTTCAAGACTCTGGTACATTGTTACTATAGAAATTGCGAAATCATAGGTCAAAAGGGACTGGTTCTGATTCAATTTGCAAGATATGACCTAAAAAACTAACATTATAACTGAATAAAAAATTGTAACCTATACATATAATAAAAATGTTAATCTAACGTCTGTCTGTACTTTTTAGATTTTTGTGAAAAATATTGCAGGTCTCTAAGAATAAGTAATAGAATATATTTCAATCATTTTTAGAAATATCTGTCAGTCTGAACACGCATCATTGCTAAAGTACGACGTCCAAGACAAAACCTCACAAAAAAATCATGACGCATATCCTCGAGTAACATTTACTTTTTATTTTATTAAAATCGGTGTATTATATAAAAGTAATTGTGATTTGAATGACGGCTCGATTTAAATACGAGAAAAGATAGGTAGGTAAATGCAACTCAACCTCTTACAGAAACAGAATATTATATCATATAACTTATAAATAACTAGCGGGTCCGGCAGACGTTGTCCCGCCCTGATTATAAAAAATCCTGGACAAATTATATACCAAAACGTTCCTCGTGAATCACTTTATCCACTGCTGAAAACAGTAGTTCAGTAGTTTTTGAGTTTATCGCGAACAGACAGACAGACAGACGCGGTAGGGGACCTTGTTTTATACTATGTAATGATATGTAAAACACAGTAAATGAAACACTGTTCGTTACACTAAATTCCATGTGGACAAAGTCGCGGATACAGCTAGTCTATAATGTATAGGCAGTGAGGAAACGGTTAAGAAGATCTCTCTGCTCTGTTTCTCAGCCGATTTTTTTTTAATTCTTTTTTTGGTTTTGTAGCTATTAATGAGCTTCGAAAATTGTAAAAAGTTTTTTTTTCTCTATGGCTCAAGTTCGACCACTGGAGGAACGCTAGTAATAATAAAAAGACAGACACAGATACGATCATGACTTACATAAGCTGGTATGATAGCAATTCGTCTACTTTCTTCTCTTTATAAGGTAATGTAAATGGTTGTCTGGAAAATGACCGTTCATTTCTATTTACCGTTTGAACAAGGAAATGTTACAAGTAATCCATTGATTTATTGGCATCCAGTATGAATCGATACGTTGCTGTCAAAGATTAATTGATTGCGCTTAACTTGAAACGTTCCGAACCGTTTTAAATTACTTTTGGTTCATCGATATAATATTAATGTAGCTTCAGATTATCTACATATCAATTTCGATTATCTAAATGTTAACCCCTCGGCTGTATTTTTTAAGAACCATATCTCATAATGGCAGATCGTGGTTTTAAATTGAAGAATAGAGAGCCGCATCCATCCTAGGCAGACTTCGCGACAGTCCTAAGAGAATAATGGAAGCACTCATTGACATATACGATAAAGTCTAAAGTCTCAAAACATATTACCCATTTGCCGGACTGTAAATTTAAGCGCCACGTCAAGCGGGTTTTTGTGTCAAAAGGCTATTATAGCGTGGATCAATGTGAATATGTGAACGACGGCGATGTCTGGAATTGACTCCTCTCTGTGCATCCATTAAAATCGATTGTAACGTATAATGTATATATATATATATATATATATATATATATATATATGTTAAAAAGATATACCCGATCGAGTTTCTTGCCGGTTCTTCTCGATGACTGGGTTGTTTTCCGAAGCGTTAGTAGTTTTGACGTTCATAAGCGCCTTATTGGGGCCTAAACTGAATAAAGTATTTTTGATTTGATTTGATAATCCATATTTTAAGCACTGGATATCGGTGATTATATAATTAACTTAACTCAATATTGTATTACATTTAATTTCTTATTTTAATTAAGTAGCTTATTTTATTTATATTTTTAAAATGAGCCCTTGTTGTCTTATAGATAAATAAATATCTGGTTAATTTTTTAGAATTACAATTTTACATTACATCATTTGTTATTGTTCAATTTTTTCATACATTGCAATAAATGTGATTTTTTTAAACTTATTCTACCAACATTCTGTTACCCTGTCCTTCATAAGTTCTACATTCTTTTATATAGAGCTTAAACACTTACTTACTATAACTTCCATTTTGAACCCAAATAACTTTTGAACCAGTCAAGTTAGCGACAAAATAGACATTTTTTTGTAGACATTTCGATTTACTAGAAGAATATTCATGTGCCGTTATAAACCGTTCATTAATTCATGACTTAAAAAAAATACAAAGTTCCTAATAACAGAACTTGTGCTATGTTATTTCTATTTAAAATTTGGTTGTTGTGAAACACTTGTTAATTTTAAAATAAAGAGCTGCAATTGGCAAGATTTTTTTTATATGTTTGGGACCTACCTATTCAGGACTATTCTGAAGATAATTCAAACATACATTAAATAAGGACCACAATAATATACATATCTAAAGTGTATATTTATCATGAAAACGAAATGACATATTAATATTTGGGTAACCTACTCAAAACTTTTAAAAAGAAAATATAGAAGCCAAAAAATTTTCAAATAGCTAAAATATCCAAATAAAGGTATACATTTAGTACTGTGTTACGTCAAAGTATGTAAAACATGAACTAGGGCTCAAAAGAGAAGAACAAACAAAAACATCAGCTGAAATGTTCACAACAAAATTTCAGGTGTATATTAATAAACTTTCTAATTTTTACTCTAACTTCGTAATCAAAATTTGATTTGGCTCGTGAAAATACAGGTTGTTTCTAGAAATTCTGAATTTAATCTCCAGGCAATCTTTGTGACGTAAGCGTGTATTTATTTCTCAATTGTTACACGTAAATAATTTTAAACCAAACTGTCAACCTTCGATAGCTCAGTTGGTAGAGCGGTGGACTGTAGATGTGTTTGATGTGGTTATCCATAGGTCGCTGGTTCAAATCCGGCTCGAAGGAGGTTTACTTTTTACTTCAATAATAAAAATTTACATTGAAATTTTATATAATATTTTAGAAAACAAAATTGTTTCTACATATTCATTTTTTGTGAGAAAAGTGATAATAAAAAATAGGCGAATTTTATTTAAAAAAATTCATAAAACTGTTTCCGCCCGGGATCGAACCGGGGACCTTGTGCGTGTGAAGCACACGTGATAACCGCTACACTACGGAAACTTGTAATCGGACGTTGAAATTACTAATCTATATTATTGTAACAAGCTGTAAGTCTTTGTTATTATATATATCATTATTATTATTACTATCTATTGTACGTAGTAATTATTTTTATATAAATATTTGTTATGATAAAATGCGAATATATAGTAATTTATGTTACAATTATCTCAACCGATTAAAACCTCATTTTTAAAAGATATTTTTACCAAAAAAAGTAATAAACAGAACTCACCTTGACAGATGCAAAATTGCACACCGTGCAGCAGAAAATAGAGTACACGATTCGAAAATAGAGCTGTAGATGCGAGCACGTCTCCTGAAGACGCCGGAGAAGTCGATGCCTGAAAGATGCATCCCTTCCTTTTTATACTGGCGAAAATTGTACAAAGCTATCGCCCACCCGCTGAATAGAGCTCATTACATGGGTGCGTTTATGTCCTAGCTAATTTGTAATCTTGTTCACTCCCTACGACAGGGCCGTACATAAAGGTTACTTGCCCCCCAACTTGCAAAAATGCTTGAAAAAATTACCGACTAATAAGTTCGCAACGATTCAAAATTTTCTGTGGAAGATGACGTCATGAACCCCTAGCATGCAGACACGGATATTAAAAACACAGCAACTGTACCCATTGTAGAAAAGCAGCATATTTTCTCATTTTTATTTAAAAAGATGACATAGTGTAAGTCATTTTGATTCGAATAAGGGCTATTAATAATAAATATGTATATATTATAATAAAAAAAACTTAAAATATTAGTGTAACTTTTCAAACTGTTCGAGTATAAACGCGAACCTGAAATTAAACACCCATTACCGCCTTCCCCAACCTCACGATAGCAGTACTTTAACCAATTTCAAAATTCAAGTCGTTATTCCGTAGTTCTAAACTATTGGAACATCATGTGTTTATCAAATTATATGAATACTTAACTAAAATATAGTGAAATTATCTGAAAAATAGATAAATTACACAAAAATTGTACTCTCTCCTACAGTAAAAGCTTCCCCTTTCTAGACAAAATTCGGTAGCCTCGCTTGATAGCATAGTTTGTTCTATTACTGGCCGACAGATTAAAAACTATATGTATTCAGCATAAGGACTAACTAGAAATCGTTAAACAAAATTCATGCTTAATTTAGTGTTATTAGATTCATACAAATATTAAAGTTACACACCTCCCAAAATAACATTTTCCAATACGCCCCTGCGTTGTGTTCATCGCATCATGCTCCACCACGAATACACTTTCTAGAATGCAATAAATCACCTTTTGGTATACACTGCCGCTTTATTCATAAAGTTTTTATTGAGTTGTCTATTGAAAAGTCAATGTATACTAAACTTTTAAATAATAGTGTTACTGAATTCAGATCAAATACACCATAGTACTTTGGCTTGATAAAAGTATTTAAAATCGTATGTTTCTAAATTAAAATTTCATTTTGTTTCATAATAGTTTATAAAAAGTAGGGCGCAGTAGTAAGCAGCGTTAGTTAGCAGTGCAGTGTTAATTTTTTTCTTAATGCACTTTCTTATTATAAAAGATATTAACAAAGATAGCTAAAGGATGAAAAAATGGAAACGAAAGACAATATTTAGCGTTAACTAGCTCGTGCCCGCCAATTTCTTCTCTCGAGAATGGGTTTGCTGTTTTATGGGAAAGGCACGATTTATCTGTATTAATTTTGGTCTGTGTTTTTATTTATTTAATTTTAACTTTGTCATTACTACTTACCCCTACAATATTTCTCATGTTTATTATTATTGCTTAAACTGTATAGGTAAGCGTAATTATATGTAAACTACATAATAGGTTAAAAGTCCACGGTGACAGAAATTTTTCAAAGTCGGACGGTTGAACAAACAGAATTTTTGTACCTGTAAATCTGAATAGGTTTTCTCCGAAATTTAGGTTATATTTAATAAATAAAAAATGCTTTATTCACTCATCGAGATGAGCCGACAAGAATCACGATCGGGTTTATCTTTTCATCATACATATTTTTACAAATGTAGATAATTACATTCGTTTATAGCAGATGTACTTTTTTTTTTTTTTTTTTTTTTTTTTTTTTTCTCTAAATTTCTTTTCTCCCCCTTATAGAACACATACAATCCAAAAACAATGCCCCCCCCCAAAAACTTCCTCTCCCCCCCCCCCCCCCCCCCTCCCCCCCCCCCATGAACCCCCCCCACGGACACCCCCCCCCCCCTTTTCTGGATATACCCCGCCTGATCCCCGAACGCGCCACCCCCAAACGTCCCCCTATCCCCCTATGGCGGGTGTTCCACCTAGTGTACCCTACCACCCCGCAAACAGGGAGGGATGTCATTTCCAGACGTCACCATCGTTCACATGTTGATCCACCCTATATATAGTAGTTTGCATTCACGTGGCAATATTTCTTTAATTAATATTTGGTCAATTATTACTGTATTTGAAGTTTTCTATCATTATGTTTGTGTTCTATGGCTTGCTTCGAAGGGTATATAAAGAGTTCGCATTCCTTTTATTGGAAGGTTTTTTTATTAGCTCGCGCATGACAAGCAACGTGGAAACGTGAGCTTCTAGATATAAAGGGTTGTTTTCGTAGGAGATATCTTCTCAATCTATAGCTTCTATGATTTTGATTAACTAGGCTAGATTTGAAGACCCAGATTTCAAATTTTAAACACATTACCGATTTGCCAGATAGTAAGTTCAAGTGGGTCTTAATACATAAAGGTTATTATAGGGTGGATCTGTATGTCAACGATGGAAATGACGCATCGCCCTGTGCATCCACCAAAAGCGAACGTAACTGTATATATGTCTATAAAAATATGTTGTCCTATATATAATGAAAAGATAAACTAAATCGATTTTCTTGTCGGTTCTTCTTGAAGACTGGGTTGTTTTCCGAACCGGTTGTAGTTTTGGTGTTCTTGGGGGCTAAATTTATTAAAGATTTTTAAATTTTGATTTACATTTTCATTCAAAATGGCGAATATTTGAAATTATTATTTTTATTTCACGACATTACAACTTGCGTCTATCGACACGAAATTGAATAATACATTTTATATAAAAATTATTATGTTACATTACATACTTTGTTCTTCTTCAAGTTTTCGTATAAATCCGGTATTTTTTTAAACCTTGCTGCCAACAGGCTGTTGACCTGTGCCTCATGAGGTCCATATTCGTTTGTATGGAACTTAAACCTTTGTTTTTGGACAGGGGTTAATTCTTTACCTTACATATGTTTCGGGCGCCCCTTTGTAAGAAAAAAATTGCTTGTTAGATCACAATTATTTTATTACTGTGTTACAATAATGTTATGCAACCTAACAGAGTGCTTGAACGCGACAGACTCTCAAAGTATTTTATACCTTTTTTTTCCGTGGGGAAATCCCTTATGGATACCCACCCTCTCGGGGGAGAGAGTGGGTTATGTCTGACATTTTATAACTAGCGGGCCCGACGGACGTTGTCCTGCCCTGATAGTAAAAAGTACCTTGACAAATTATATACCTAAACCTTCCCCATGAATCACTTTATCTACTGATGAAAACCGCATGAAAATCCGTGCCATAGTTTTGAGTTTATCGCGGACAGACAGACGTCGCAGAGAACTTTGTTTTATAACATGTAGTGATTCAATTCAAATGTGCTGCTTCGCACATATAAAAAAGTAGGGCGACATTCAAATAAAACTTACGAAATATACATAACCGTACAAAGCCCATGCGAAGCCGAGGCGGGTAGCTAGTTTAATATAAATAAAAAATACAAAACTCTTTTTCCTTTAAAAATAATTACGTATATTAGAAGTTGTGTTATAAAATTAAATAAAAAAAAATCTTTATTTTACTCCACCAGAAACATGGCGGTCGAAGGCGTAATGGTATCGTATCATTTTTCCGAAGACGGCGAACGCTCGGATATCGTTACAGTGTCAGCTTCCGGCATCCAGTTCTCTGACAGATGGGTGCTGACACACGGTTCGATACTGTTACCGTTGAGGGAAGCGAAAATCATTCAAAACTTGAAAGGCAAGGCCATCTTGAACGATGAATTTTACTCGAACCTTCCAGAAGTCTACGTGACCTGCGAGAAAAAATCGAAGGAGACAAACATTTACGAGAATGTAGAGAAGATGAGTAGAGAAAGAAATCTAAAATCTGGTTTAGATTTACAACATAGCAGCTACTTAATCAGGGTTCTGACTGGACGGTAAGACTTTTTGTGCTTATAAACTTTTTAAAGATTTTTTTAAAGTCAGTTTTACTCAAATATATAACAAACCAGTGTCGTGATGTTCGTCCACTATGAGCTCCGAAACTACTTATTCGATCTTCATGAAAGTAGGCATTTATGAATAACTTGGTCCAACTTGAGAAATAAGATAAACACTTTATAGTTCGATTAATGATCTCAATGTTTTTAAATTATAATTTAAATGATTGTCAATGTTGGTTATCGTTACTAATTGTAAGTTTCATCAGTCTCGAACAGATGGCGATTTAAATTAGTTTATTGACAGAAAACTGTAAGAGCGACTGTTATATATATCTCATAGATGACACCACGTTTCATTTTGAATTTGTTTTTCAATAACTGAGCCACAGCAACGCGTGGCCGGGTCAGCTAGTTTATTACACAGGGTTATTGATATTTCGACGTATTCCCGTTAGGAGGTGATAGGTGCCTATTTGTGACTATTTGTGATAATTTAACTACCATCTGCGTTATGCAAAAGTGAACCATTTTTGTGTTATTCATGTTTTTAACTTCTTTTCAAAATAAGTCAAAAATGCAACATCAGAAATTGATATAAAACAAGTATCAATTTAAATCTATTTTTTTCTTTTGATTTATAAAAACGGTTAAAGACTGATTATTTTAATATTGATAAATGATTATTACGCATTATGCTGATTCTAAGTACGGTTACTAGACTACGTTGTAGGTATTTGGTGACAAAGAATAGGAAATCTCCACTACACATTGTAGATGGTAGAGCCACGATAAAGCTACTACTGGTTTCAGCATGAATGGGTCGGGTCGCTCGGGGTAGTACCACTTGACCCACAGAAAACCGACGTGAAGTAACAGTACTTGCATTGTTGCGTTTCGTTCGGTCAGTGAGAGCGCTGGAGGCCTACCTCCCCTCCCCACTCCCCCTCCTCCAAACACAGGTTAGCAACGCACTTACGACTCCCCTGGTGTTGCTAGTGTCTATGGACGGCGGTGATCATTTACCATCAGGTAACCTGTCTGTTCGTGTACCCCCTATAATATAAAAAAAGACATAACGCGTTTAAGACCATCACCACTAAACTAAATATATTTTCCAGAATATGTCACGTGTGGCAGTGCCCAGTACTAGGAAGATGTGTAGACGAAGTCTTGTACAGCTGGACCGTCGGGTATGCTGAGGGTAACATGGAGAAACATATGCAGGTCAGCCATGCCCTAATGTCGGTGTTCGTGCTCATCGACCTGAAAACTGACGTCACAGGTACGTCATATATTTAGAAATTTCCAAATTCCGTTACAACGTTATCAAATTATTTATTAATGATTACCGGAGCTGTCTGCCTCATGGCATACATCTTTACCTGACTTTTATTGAAACTTCTTTAGGCGCGTTGAGCGGCGTTTTTGGCAGTAGATAAATTTATAATTTCGCGTCCTTTAAGCAAGTCGTGACGATATATTGATTACAGTGACATATAAGTAAGTACATCTAAAAGGTAAATGTTTATGGAATTTGTTGAAGATATATGGAGCTAAAGAAAATATAAGCACTTTTGTTAAAATTTAATTTGAATGAAAGCATTGAATTATTAGGAATTACATAGAATATTATTTTATTTATAATACCTAATTAAATATTAGATTTCATTTAGTAAGCTATTCGCTTTGTGGTCGAATTTAAAGCTATTCAAAAGATAGAGGATCTACCCAATGCAATGAAAATCGGTAAGGAGTCTACGAGATAAAAAAAATTGAGGACCATTGCTCTAAAGATTCTTAATAACCAAATGCAAATGGTTTTCCGAACGAATGAAATACATAATATAATAGACCTCCTAGACCTGCAATGGCGCGTCCCAAGCGAGTGTAAAGCAGCACGCTCCGTACAATCACTCTGTCTAGACCAGCTATACTCAACCTGCGATCCGCCGGGTCTTTGTAGTTGACCCACCCGATTATACTTTATTTTCAATTGTTTTAAAATTCGTGCCCATCAGAAAAACTATGAGCACGCCGAGTAAATTAAATAGATCGCAGATAACCCGACCGCAATGCGTTCCTTATGATATAAGGGTTATTCCATGCTTGTTTTACTGGACAACCATTTTTCACTAAATTAATACGTTGTTAATTAGTAATTAGGTTTTTTTATTTAATACCTAAATATTTCTAGTTTGCGGGCCGCGACACCATGAGCGAAACGTGTTTGTGGCCCGTTTAAAAAAAGGTTGAGTGCCACTGGTTTAGACGTATTCATTGACAATATTGTTTATACCTATAAACGAGCAATTTACATAATACTGCACTCTAATAATATACACACTGTGATCCTGCATCTACTCTGTTTCACATATTATCAACATAATGAATATGTAACGTATATGAGTTGTTACATTGCAAAATAGGTTTTTTATTTGGTAGAGTCAGCTGAAGCTATTACTGGTTTCAGCATGAATGGGTCGGCTCGCCCGGAGTACTACCACCCGACACACAGAAACACCCATGTGAATTAATAGTGCTTGCATTGTAGCGTTTCGACGTGTGACAACAACTATTACAAATAATCCAACAATCCATTTTGCTTCCTATTAAATTAATAGCTAAGACACAAAGACACTACCTCTAATCATTTTATTTGCTAGTCTAAGATAATTAAACTGGCAATAATTTCAACGAATAAAAACTTTATTTAAATCATAAAAAAATATGTATTTATTTTTGTATCAATCTAAATTATTTAGTAACCGTTTAGTTCCGTAGTTATTTGGATTTCCCACAAGTATGAAGCATTTCTGAAAGTAAAAGAGTCTCCGTGTTATTACAAAAAGTTGAATACGTATTGAATACTTGCTTTAAAAAAGTTTCGGTACTTACGTATTAAATGCACCGCGCTCGGCGACGGCAGCGCGGTAAGCTAGTGTTATTCTTTTTCGCAAGTCTATCCTTACCTAACCAAACAGAGATAAAAGAGCAAGATGTTGAACGTGTGGCGAGCGCGGTACATTTAATACGTGAGTACCCAAACATTTTTATAGCAAGTATTCAATACGTATTCAACTTTTTTGTAATAACACCCTACCGGTTAAATACTTAAAAAAGTTAAATACTTGCTTTAGAAAGGTTTCGAATTAAATGCACCGCGCTCGCCCGAGGCAGGTTCGCGTTATCCTTTTTCACAAGTCTAACCTAACGTGACCAAAGCGAGACAAAAGAGCGAGACGGCGAATATTCAGCGACCGCGGTGCATTTAATTCAAAACCTTTTTTAAAGCTTTTCTTTACACTTTATAAGTGATCAGCGGGCTCGGCGGATACTAACGATAACGATACGGCCTGATAATAAAAAAAATCTTTACAAATTATATACCTAAACCTTCCTTGTGGATCATTTTATCAAGTGGTGAAAACCGCATGAAAATCCGTTCAATAGTTTTGGAGTTTATCGCGAACAGACAAACAGGTAGACGTGGCAAAGGACTTTGTTTTGTAATATGTAGTGATATAGTTTGACCACAGTTTTCGCTATGGCTTAAAACGTCTAACTTAGGAAGTATCTTAAGTGCAACTGCCGGAACACAGCCATATGTGGTTGAATATAGATTTTCTATTTGAGAATGGTGGATAGTCAAACGTATTTTACAAACAGACTAAACTACGTCTAACGACCTAGTGTCTAAACCCGCTGGCAAAAATTTTCAAATATCTTCACTTGACTACCAGCTCCTTATGTTACATCTTTGGCATAACACATTTCAGTTGGACTAACAGAGGAATAATATTTTGAATCTCTCATTGAAATTTTTAAATATCACAAGAGAAAGAAACGACGAATCACCTTTGCAAAAGCCGAAATTCACCTCACCTGTTGGCGACACGTGGAAACAAAAGCGGAATTATAAGAGAATTCCAATACAATTTATAGCCACATTAGTAACCCCCAGACACATGATGAAAATCTACGTAAGACGGCACCTTACTTACATGTGTCGTAAACACGAAGCGGTAGCAAGATTGGCAAAATAAAAAATAGAAAATTGTGATTTTGTACCAACCATAGCCTTCCTAAAACAACGATACCTCTGTCACGATACGACAGTCCTGCCTCTGTATACTTAATGCCAAAATTTTTCCTCGAACGTACAAAGAATATTGCACCCTTAATTTACATTACAGTTGTTTTATAACCTGATCACCACACACCGAGTATAACATCGGCTACAGTGGAACGCTTAAGTGTGAAGCATTTCGAGAACACCCGGTGCATATCCATAAACAAGCGAGGGATAGGGTGTCTGTACCTGATTGGATCGCTACCACAATTTTTTTACTTTTTTAGACACTCTCTTCTTCTTTGTAAAATTTGTATGAAAACTCGTCATTTATCCATCAGTCAGTCAGTCAGTTATTCTTTTGTTTATCTATAGCTATAAAATAAAAGGTCGAGAATAATTACTGCATAAAAAATGCATGCGAAGTCGTGGGAAATTGCTAGTCACAATAATATTATTACTAAAAAGTTGTAGATATGTCATAAGCGCTTCGACAGCGTCTTGTTAAAACTTGGCTAGCTAGCTTGTTTGACGGCTGAGCCGTCAATCCGCCCGTAGCAAAGCAACATATAAATTCTCTATAAGAAATCTTTTTCACCACTGATATTGTGAATATGCCATCTTACTTCGACATTTATCTAAGACAGTGTGGTGTCACAGTGTCACTTTACGTATGTGTGCGTTATCGTGCCATTTGTTTTGTAAAAATATCATGTAGGTAACGTGTCTACAGCTTTTTAATTATAATATCATTGGGCAGACATAATAAACGTGCTAATATACGAGTAAACGACAATATTACCGTCTCTAGGATCCTTGACCCACGTACGATCATGCCTCCAATTCCTGACAGTATTCATATGTGAAGGGACACTGGGAAATAGAATGGTTCCAGAATCAATGGCATCCTTCTTTACCATCCCAGCAACACCTAGAGCCAACCCGCCAAGCAGGATGGCGTGCTTCGAACCTAGGTATGACGCTAGGATAGGACCGCACGCTAAGCCACCTGGAAGAAATATTTGTTAAATATCCACTCAATTAATTGAATTTGAACACTATAATTGGAGAATTGGAGTGGAGGAGAGAGGCGAATTGGTACAAGAGCAGTTTGAACTCGATCCTCAAGAAGTTCTGTTTTCAGATTTATTTTAAATAAACTGTGTTGAACGCTTCTCGCACAAAAAGGTATTGCTAAACCATGTATGCGAAGTCATTGTTACAAATAAACTAGGAATGACTCATTGACCATATAAACCTTAAACAAGGAGCTTCTAAAAATATTTTGATTATTATCGAATTGTTGGAATAATGACGTCAGCTTGCCAGAGTCTTCCACCCTCCTTTGCTTATAGGTATATAAACACGCCGCGGTGCGTCTAAGTAGAGTTCCCGGGGCCTTTTACCCTTCCTTTTATTCTTTCTTTCCAAAAAAAAAAAAAGTCTAAGTAGAGTTCTTATTGTAGACGTCACGGAAATATTAAAAGCAACAAAAGCGTACTAAGACTTCAACATTATATACATTGCCTGTAATGTAATATTGTGATATTGAGTCTGTTTGATTTCTTGTCTATACGAGTACAGAAATAAATTTCTTTTAACGCAATCTGCATTTAATTTACCCACGGACGTAAATTTATGTTACCTAGGAAGTAGTTGAGTCTGTCGTCTTTCTCTCTTGCTAATTGGACACCGTTGGCGACGAGGGCGAAGGTTGCACCCATCAGGCCCAGCGGCAATGTGTGATACATATACCTGAGATGCAAATATACATTTATATTAATATATAGCGGTTTAGACGAAAGCTCCCAAGCGAGATGACTTTTCCGACAGTTCCAACAATTATCGTTATATTTCAACCAATTAACTTTTACTCTACCCTCCCAATACAGTCTTGATAATCTAAGATATGTCCGTAAAAATTTGAAAAACTCAATTTTGTAAAGGACTGCCATGATCTAAGTACTAGAAACTGTAACACACTGGTCGTCCCATGTTTCAGACTTAGCAAAACCAGTAATAGTTTCTTAGGTAATAATGTTAGGTTTTACAATAAAGTCCCAAAACATATTATCGATTTGCCGGACCGTAAGTTTAAGCGCCACGTCAAGCTGGTTTTAGTGTCAAAATGAGTCAATTCCAGACATCACCATCGTTCACATATTGATCCACTCTATAATAGCCTTTTGACACCAAAACCCGCTTGACATGGCGCTTAAATTCACAATCCGGCAAATCGGTAATATCCTTTGGGACTTTGTTGTAAAATGTAACACTATTTCCCAAAAAACTGTTACTGGTTTTACAAAGTCTAAAACATGGGACAACCAGTATGTCACAGTTACTAGTATTTATATTGTGCTGGTTTTATACGAAATCTAGCTTTCCAAGGTTCTTACGGACACACATTAAATTATATTATCAAGAATGTATTGGGAGGACAGAATTAATATACCGTATTCTTTGAACTTGGTCTTTAAGGATTCGCGAGGTCCCATATTATAAATTGCTCAAACTGTCCATTTTTGTAATAAAAATATGGTGTTTACCTCATCTGCTGTCACCCACAACAGAACAGACAGATAGATGCGGCGGAAGGATTACTTTTATAATATCTATGTAGTGATCACAAAAGTGTTAGTATTAGTATATTTACATTGTTGATGACCCATAAAAATAAATAAATAATTTTTTTAACGGATTAATGTCTGGAACCATCAATCGGTTTTCAATTTTTTTTTAATTACTATAAAGAAACGAGTTCGAAGCCTTGTTGTTATACTTTCCATGAATGAAAACATTCCGTTATTCATATTACCCGGGTAGTATAAATAGTGCTTAATTAATCAGGGTTATAGGTAGTATAAAACGAACGCCCTCTAATTCTATCACGTGGCGAAACAGCACGTGTTAAAAAGAAATGTGACGTGGCGTCTCTTGTTCGTGGCGTATGGTTTTTGTCCTGTTTTGCTACGAATGAGTATTTCAATCGATCGAACTTTGTCACATGGACCTGACTCTATATTTATGTATTTATAGTTAGAGAGTTTCTTGAATCGAACACTACACATAATATTCTACTTTAAGGATAGAATTAGTTAATGAAAATGAATTTACCGATGTAGTATAGGCCCTAAGCCAACAACACGAGAATACATAAGGACATCATATGTAGACATGACTAGGCCAGTTATAATTCCATACCTCGCAGCCACCATCGCCTGAAAGGTAGGCATATTTTACTGAACAAAAATTTTAAACATTACTTTATTTAATCGTAGCGTGGCGAGCCATTTATGCAGGGCTGCATGACAGCTTTTTGGCTATACTGTATTTATTTTGTAAGAACTAAATTTAAAATTCGCATGTGATGACTATCCTGTCAACTAACGAAGTATATCTAACTTATGCATTATAAATATCCCTTGTAATGAGTTTTCCTGTTAATCAACGAACTATATAAACTTATTTGCGTCTAACTAATAATATAACATTGTCTCTAGTTTATTCGATTTCCAGCAACAGGAAAAAAAATTAAATCAATTTTTTGCCACATCGATACTTCGCCATTGACAAAATTATGAGAATGCACATATAGGCCATGGATGTAAAGATGCTTTTATTGTAGACAGTATAAAGCTCTGGTATTCATTCTCTCATTTTTTCAATTGCAAACGGCTGAAGGGAATATAATGTATTTAAAGAAATGCCAGTTAATTCTCGCAGTGATGAAATATACCAAAGATTAATTCTCGCAGTGATGAAATATACCAAAGATTTTATTTACCTTTTTTTCAATATCGCATCCATCCGGCGTGTCGTAATATCTATAGTAATTACGAGTAGTTTTTTGGTCACATTCACAAGCCATATTCCGTAAGATATTTACTTAGTAACGGACATGCTTTAATTTGATGTGTCAAAAAATTATGTCATATATTTTTTCTTCAATGCATGACAGTTTATGAAAATATTTTGTTTTAAATAGTATTTAATATATTAAAATTGTTCTTTTTTTTATTTTTTTTTATGCATCCATTTCGGAAGTCACAGAAGCAATTTCTTTTTTTTTTCGAACTGACTATGCTATTGGCCTGGCAAGGCCTTAACAGCTTCACTGGACTACTAGTAATTTATGTCAACAAAGTTAACAACAACGACAATTAATTTCTTTTCTTATATATTATTTTATATATTTGATCATAGTCTCACCTGATGTTAAATTACGATATGGTCCAATATGGTAGACACGCCAAAACTATAAGGACTGACTCAATTATAGCTGCCGGAACACACCTATAAGTGCATGGCGATAGATTTTCAACCTGAGGATGGTAGCTAGCCCGGCGAGCATAAAAAGAGCCTTACCACCATCGTATAGTTATTAGCTTAAGTATCTACGAAAATGCATTCGTGTAAGTCAACGTTTATTTTACGGAATTACAGGTACAAAGATCTTAAGGCCGCTATCTTCTTTACTGGACATAGTACGACATCCTCCAGATCGTGGTTCAACTATCGAGATCCATTCCACACCATTTGGCTGCGAAGTAAGTTTATACGTTTAGGCTATATTGCTAACTTACATATAGTTCATATATAGTTATAAATAATATAGCTATTTCTAGTCAAGAAATAGTATGGTCGAATTTCTAGTTATAACCTAGAAGTATGATATGGAAGTTGAGGAGTAATAGGTTACCATTGTACAGGCATATTATGAGATGAGATGAAAGTCATGTAACTAGAAAAGTTTTGAATATGAAGGTGAATGGATATAGGAGTGAAGACCGAAAAAGATATGAATGTATTGTGTGAAAAACGATATCTGTATAAAAAGTGTGAATATGAGATGACATCTGACAGGGAAGAGTGGAGAAGGAAAAAATGTTGTGACGACTCTACTTTGGTGGGATAAGGGTAAAAGGAGGAGCCTAGAGATATGACTCATGATCAAATGTAATTGGCATAATCGCTTTTCATTAAATAATATATTGAAACCTGTTCTAGTACCACCCTCTCACAGAAAACCGACGTGAAGTAACAGTGCTTGCATTGTTGCGTTTCGTTCGGTCAGTGAGAGCGCCGGAGACCCACCTCCCCTCCCCTTCCACTTTCCTCTTCCCTTCCTCCCCCCCCTCCCTACACAGGCTGGCAACGCACTTGCGACTCCCCTGGTGTTGCGAGTGTCTATGGACGGTGGTGATCACTTACATCAGGTGACCCACCTGTTCGTTTGCCTCCTATGATAAAAAAAAAAAAAAAAAATCAATGGTTATTTTCTTACCGCCGATTTTTCAGTACGTTCCAACCCAATTCTCTCGTTCTATACTTAGCAGAAATCTTCCATGCAGTAGAGAGTTGCTGTACTGCCTCTGATACACATACATCACATAATTAATCATATTCAGTTTTAACCACATATTAGATTTTTATTTATTAGATAGGGCTCTAGGGCTCGGTCGACATTGTCCTGCCTTGATAATAAAAAAAATCCTAAAAGTCAACGGCATCACCACCTACCGGATCCATTTGTGAATCTAAATCATTCTTAAATCCACCTGAACGAAACTTTCATCAAAATCTGTCCAACCGTTTAGGAGTTTAGTTACATACACACGGATAGAAGAATTATATATATAAAGATATTTAAGTCACTATTGTTATAGTTCTCGTTATAAGAAATTGTGATACTGCGATACGATTTGTTGCCAGTGAAGATAAATAGATATATTACTGTAAGTTACACATTGTAAATGTACACATTGACTTGAGTATATTAAAGTATATTATAATTGTGAATATCCAGACGTTCTTGAATACTACGACTAAAGGTATCGTATGTGGAGTACTCGGCAAGAGACCCACGCTTCTGCTTACTGATGCTGCCACCGCCTTGGGTTGCGAAGGGGGACCGGTGTTTACCGAAGGGCCTACGTAAGTGCCCTTATATGACTTTCTATGCCACATACGAAATACGAAAGCTTACCAATTATATTTTATTAATTAGACACATATGAGTAACTCGACAATACTTGTGCAAAATCTCTTCCATTTCCAATTTTATTAAGTTCATCAATAACTTATAAATATCATTTTTTACTTACATAGCATCGAAAGAATAATTGTCAAATATACCTGTTTTTAATATTGATTTAAAAATGTACTAAACGTCTATAAAAGTACATACAATTCTGGAAGAGCTTAAAATGTCTAAGCGTCAGTACGATCACGCGCAAGAGTTGCATGTAGTTATTTTACGACGTAGCATCTTTTAGATTTACAAGGATGAATGTACGTCAGAATTTCTTCCTGCAAATCTCTGAACTAAAATAGCAAATTTAATTAACTCCATAAAAGTCACTGTTTTTTTTCAAAAATCTAAAGGATCCGGGTTGGCATGATTTGTCCCTCAGTTCGGTATTTCCATACCCCCCATACAAGGTAGACCACTAACCTAGCTGCTGTAGATCGTTCTTGCAGTTGTTCTTAAATGCACGGTCACATACACGCACAGACAATGTTTATAAAATGTTTGTTATTGCAATTGAAGGCCAAAAAACCACACATAAACCAATAAAATCCGGCAGCGCAAAGTTCACATTACAGTTTAAGGAGCCCAACTGTCCGTTGTAGGCGTCGCGATCGCGCAAGCCCGGTACCGCGAGCCACCCAGATATAAAGAATGTGAAAATGCCCGAACAGTCACCATGCCCAAAAACCCATGTATAATTATGGTTTCTGTCATCCAGCGAACCAAATCTAATTTACGTTACAAGGTTTAAAAAAACCTTAAATAATGAGTTTTCCTGACAACCTACGAACATCAATTAAATAATCTTGCATAATGATATTTTCTGTCACTCAATGAAACATAACTACATCGTCCAACTAAAAATTCGCATGTGATGACTTTCATGTAAACCAACGAAGCATATCTACATAATGCATTATAAAAATCGCTTGTAATGAGTTTTCCTGTCAATCAACGAAGTATATTACTTATTTGCGCGCCTAACTAAAAATATTACGTTTTTCATTTCCCAGCAAGGAGTTGATAGGCATAGTGCTATGTAGCGTGTCTTGGTGCCGTGGCGAATGGGTGGGACTTAACATCGTAGCCCCCCTTATGTCGGTCCTCTCCGCTAAGCTGCGTGTTGAAATGCCAAAGATACCACGACCGATGGCAAAGTATCCTCAGAGTAAAATATTAGGTAAGTAGAAAGACGAATCTCTATCTCGTTCAAATGTTTATTTAAATTTAATCGAGTCACGCGTTGCTGTGGCTTAGATATTACATATTGAATTCAAATTATAACGTATTTGTATTATGGGGTAAATAAACTGGATTTGAAATAGAAATACAAAATTGAAGCGTGGCGCCATTTATGACATATCTATAACAGTCGGTCCTACAGTTTTCTCTCAACAAACTAATTTAAAGCGCCATCTGTTGGAGGCTTATGAAAGTTTAAATCAATGACAATAATCAACATTGACAAACATTTAATTTGTATTTAAAAAATATTGAGGCCATTAATCGAAATATAAATTATCCTAACTTTGTTGATGATCGTTTGAGTCGTTCCGTAGTTCATCGTGGACAAACACCATGACACAGGGATATTATATTTTAAATATTATTTTGTTATTAAATTTACAATTGTAGATAATGTAACGGTCAACAGTCCGATGAATAATATGATAACACTCATAAGAAGGAGTATACTAGACTGAAAACCTACAACGCTTTATCACATCGATACAACTTACACTATTAATGATATTGAAAAATTAAATTATATAACATTAAATATTAATAAACATTTGAAAAATAATAAATAGAACAATAATAAATGAAAAAGTGACAATGAATTCATCTATAAAAACAAAAATTAACCCATAGAAGAGAAAACAAGATGGCAAATACAATCATGAATATTGAAATATAATTTACTGAATGTTGTTTAAATAGTCATAGATATAATATGTGTTTAATTGTCTTTTTGAATTTAAAAGTTCGATGGTTAAGTATTAATAATTTAAACATAGACATTTGGGGAAACAAAGTTGATAGAACTGTAACGTTTTGGATACAGTACTTACTGACTGAACTGTGATGGCAAGAACACACGAATTAATGTTTCATAATAAATGTTTAACTCTAAAGAAATACTTAATTCTTAACAATACATACATCGAAATAAACAAATATATGTGGCAAATGTTAGTCGAACTCACTAATTGATCGAATGAGTTTCTTGACGTGAAATTTCTTATGGAAGTGCTTTGAAATTCTGATCGGCAACCTTTTTGTATTCCAAATAATGGTGGAGGTAAACACTGTGTCGGGTAGAGTGTTGAAAACACCGGTTCTCGTCCCGATCACCGAAGTTAAGCAACGTCGTGCGCGGCCAGTACTTAAATGGGTGACCGCCTGAGAAAACCGCGTGACATTGACTTTTTTTTGTATAGTGTTAACAAAAGTTTTACTTTCATCGTGTTCAACTTAGGCCCTGAGAAGGCGCTTATGAACGTCAAAGCTACCACCGGTTCGGACAAACAACCCACTCATCGAGAAGAACCGACAAGAAACTCGATCTGGTTTATCTGTTAATTTAAATAGTTACATTCGTTTTTAGTAGATGCACAGAGAGGGGCGTCATTTCCAAACGTCACCATCGTTCACATATTGATCCACCCTGTAGTAAAATAGTCTTTAATTAATTAAAGGGTCTATTATTTCCAGATAATATAGACTCGTGTACTGTGCTGGTGCGTTGTGGTCCTTCCTGGGGCTCCGGCCTGTACCTAGGGGCTGGGTTCGTGCTGACCTGCTCTCATGTCGTCAAAAACGTAAGTTCAATATAAAATTAAACAAACAGAAAATTCCCAAAATCGGAACCATGTTCATAATATAGTTTAAAAAACCGTGCGGTCACGGCACCTCCAACAAGAAGGAAGTCCAAATGTACGATATGGTGTAGACTGTTTATGTTTGTATCTTTTCGTCACATAAGGAAAAAGCGTTATACTACCAACATGCGATTCTTTTTCTCTTTGTAGTCTGCATGTTTTTATACTTTATCAATTTAAATAAGATAGGACAAGAGATCTAATCAAAAAGTTGCATTAAATATTTTAGAAACAATAGTCATTTATAAAAATTAGATACGAAATAGTGAATTATATTAAAAATGCAAAATAAATTAATATATTTTTTAGTTTTAATTAAATTTACATGCGTTCAGATTTACACCATAACCAGATAGATAGCGTTATCTAATTTTTTACAACTTTTAGTGTCTATGTTGATTTATTTTATTTTATTGTTATGTTTTTTTATTGATTTAAGACTGCGGCAAAAGATGGCACTGTTAAGTTTATGAACTAGATATTGAAGTGTTGTCAAATTTTGTTGAACTAGTCGCATAGATCTGCATAGAGGGGAGAGTAGTCCGGTGAAGCTGTTAAGACCTTGCTAGGTCAATAGCGTAGTCAGTTCGAAAAAAAAAAAAAAAAAAAGCATAGAGGGGAGTAGTCCGGTGAAGCTGTAAAGACCTTGCCAGGTCAAGAGCATAGTCAGTTCGAGAAAAAAAGAAAATAAAAAAAAATATAGAGGGGCAAGTAGTCCGGTGAAGATGTTAAGGCCTTGCTAGGCCAAGAGCGTAGTCTGTTCGAAAAAAAACCATCCAGGGAGAATAGTGCTGCGAAGCTGCAAAGGCCTGACAGGTCAATAGCGTAGTCAGTTCGAAAAACAATCTTGGAGCGAGTAACACAGGAGAGCAATACCTCTTTACTTTTACGCGTAATTTCTACCATTTATTCCTATTATTTACTTAAACGATGGCGTCGTTCCTAACGCGCTATTCTGTCACGGTGTGATTGACATGTAAGGTACTTGACCGGAAATAAATGATATTTACTATCTCAAGTGAGTACGCAGACGGGAAACGGAAGTGTCAATCTCATAAATAGGCTTCTAATATAAATATTACCTATTCAAGTAGTGACCCATAGACGGGAAATCCGCTTGAAAAACCCCCATAAACTTTATTCATGTGTTGCCCGATTATATTAACGACTAGCTGTGCCAGCGACTCCGTCCGCGTGGAACCTAATGTAAAAAACAGTGACCGATAAAACCATCTGAATGCTTTTTTTTCGAACTACTACGCTATTGGCCTAGTAAGGCCTCAACAGCTTCACGGAACTACATGGCCCATCTGAATGTATGAATCCCATTTACTTATCCACTTTTCTCTCGTACTTAAATCACGTCGTCATTTAATTTACAATAACTTTTGATAGAGTGAACCGATTTTAATGAAACAAAGACTAAATGTTATTCGAGGATATGCTTTATGATATCTCTTGAGGTTATATCGTGAACGTTGTACTTTAGCAGTGATGCGGGTTCAAACAAACAAACAGACATTTCTAAAAATTATAGAATATTTTTTTTTATTACTTATTCTAATTTTTTTTTATTCACAAAAATCAAAAAAGTACAGACACGTTAGATTTACATTCTTGTCATATGTATAGAAGTGAATGTAATTTTTTTTCCTCAGTATAATAATCACAAGATATCCGTGTACTGCCAAGAAGTAAAAGAGACTGCTATAGTCCGATACAAAACTAGAGACAACAAAGCTTACGACTTGGCTGTTCTATACACAAACCCACAGTACTGGGTACATTTAAAACCGGCCGTGTTCGCGGATGACCCTATTGAAAAAGGTGAGGAATATTAATTTTGTATTATTTTTAATTGAGTTTAGGAACAATGTCAAACGGGTTTTAACGTCTAAAGGCTTATTATAATGGTGGATCGATATGTGGACGATTGTGACGTCTGGAATTGACGTCCCTCTCTGTGCATCCACTAAAAATAAATGTAACTAGGTATTTATGTTTTGTAAAATATATAACATGAAGAAATAAAATAAGAGATTCTTCTCCATGAGTGGGTTGTTTGTCCGAACCGGTGGTAGTTTTGACATTCATAAGCGCCTTCTCAGGACTTGAATTGAATAAAGTATATTTTGATTTAGAAGTGAAAAGTTGAGCGTTGAGCGAAGATTTGCTAGGGGGTCACCGATGACGCCGACATGCTCGTGCCGTATTGCCCTTGTGTCAGACATTGTATATACTCGACTGTATCATATACGTGTTTGAATTTTTGGATGGGTAAAATCTTGTGATTTCACGTCACCGATAATGTCGACATGCCCATGACGTTTTAAGGATTATTCTGTGTTGTGTATTATTAATGTGGCTGTTATATATTAAAATATTTTAGAGAGTGCCGTAGGGCCACCTCCCATCCTCATTACCTCCTCCCCTTCCTCCCTCTCTCCCCAAATACAGGCTGGGTACGTAGTTGCGACTCCCCTGGTGTTGCTACTGTCTATGGACGGCAGTGATCACTTACCATCAGGTGACCCGCCTGTTCGTTTACCCGCTATAACATATTTAAAAAAAGATATTACAAAAGAATTCCGAAAACGAATGTTTCCCACCATCATAGTGTATTCATATCATAATCTTAAAAAATAATCAGAATACTAAGTTTAACTTCTACCGTGTGTGAACTCAGACACTTCTTTTTTTATTCACAGGTGAATCGATCCTAGCGGCCGGTTTTCCTTATTTTAATGAATATAATTTGCCAGATTTAAAACCGACCGTTACGTCGGGACACATTAGCAATGTATCACCATCTTTAATACAGGCGTCATGTTGCGTTCAGTCCGGTTTTAGGTATGCATTTAAATTTCTATATCTCTTTGTAAGATAAAAGAAAATATTTTCCTTACAGCAAGTGCACAGATAATACAGTTATCCAAAAACTGAAGTTTCAAAGAGGTATATAACAAAAAGTCGAGGTGGTCCCAAGGACTGACGATAGAAGTGAAAACTCAAAACCATGAAAATAAATGTGTTCTCTTTTGAACTTTCATATTAATTATAGTGTGAATTACAATATTTAAATTTCAGAATTTGTTTATCGAAATTATTAACATTAATGTGGGTTTCATATCTATTAGCACTCGGAGCAATAATTATGTACATTTTTATAAAGTCTATTAATCAATCAAACGTATGATGAGCTGCAAAATATCAATACTATATGTACACAGGCCCCTATACTACGCGTCGCTAGTCCGACGTAAGCCGCGCAAGCGCAAAACGGCCGCTTATGCTTACGTAGCATGTCATGACGCGAAATTATAAATTTATCTGAAATCCCTTATGGATACACCACCTTCTCGGGGGAGAGGGTGGGTTATGTCCGACTCGCAAGGACTAAAACCCCACGGTGTACGTCTGCCGCTATAGTTGGGGCGGCACGAGATCTCTATAGACTTCATCGTGCCGCCCCAGCGGTTGGCCCAGCAGCGAAAGCGCCGCCGCCGGGCCCCGTCTTGTTAGGAGACAGTCGGGTACACACCGGCTGTCTCCTCCGTCCGCCGGACCTGTGCAATGGGAAGATGGGCCCCCCACCCATCCTCCCTGGTCCGGCTACGATAAATTTATCTCCTGCCAAAAATACTACTCAACGCGCCTAAAGAAGTTTTTACTTCAACAAATAAAAAATTAGATGTTGCAACAAAAGCGCACAATCTATCTTCTATCATCTTATATATATATATAAGAGATACCCACCCATATATTGACTCATCACGATATCTCTGGAACCATAAGGCGTAGCGACTTGAAATATGGTAGGAATATTCCTTTCGCCGAGTAGAGGTCAGCTAAGAACGGATTTTACGAAATTCCACCCACAAGGGGGGTTGCGGGGGGGTAATCAGGGCGGGACAACGTCAGCCGGGCCCGCTAGTTCAGTATAAATCGTCTGCTAACTTAGCAGGTGACTGCAGCGCTATACGTATTCATATATATTTAACTTCCTTACAGTGGTGGCCCAATACTCAGAGTTACAAAGAAATATTCCGTGGAAGTGATCGGTGTTATAGTAAGCAATGCGACGGCCCAAACGGGTGCTTACTACCCTTATATAAACATGTCGATACCGGTTCAAGTATTCAGACGTGCCATACGACAGTTCATAAAAGATAAAGGTAATTTTTTTTATTAACAAATCCTATTGTGGTGACTGGATTCTTGAGATATGAAAATCATGTGAGTTTACTGTTGCGACATACAATAATAGCTTGTAGTGGTTCTTTTTAGATTTACTTCTAAGTGTTGAACCTCCCATTTGTAGTCTTTCATCGAGTTCTCATATTAATATTATTTTTTATACATTATTTTTTTATTATTATACTACTAATGGGCCCGGCGAACGTTGTCCTTATAATTTAAAAAAAAATCTGAAATTCAATCACAGCGCCACCTACCGAGTCCAATTGTGAATCTAAACCATTCTTGAATCCACCTGAACACTCTTAAAAAAATTCGATATACCTACCCCATAATACTTTTGGTTCTTATCTAAAAGAAAATTATCGTGATGCCTTCATTTAATATAATGTCATCTATACTTCTATCCTAATATTATAAAGAGGTAAAGTTTGTGAGTTTGTGACGTTGTAAGGGGTAATCTCAGGAACTACTGGTCCGATTTGAAAAATTCTTTCAGTGTTATATAGCTCCTTTATCGAGGAAGGTTATAGGCTAAGGTTATCATCACGCTAAGACCAATAGCAGCGGAGCAACAATGAATAAGGTTTTAAAACGGGGGTTTTATTCCTCTTTAGAGCTTCCGCTATATGTTAGCGTTAGCCCAAAGTAACTATTCCAAGTTGCGGGCAGAGGCTAGTTAGAATATAAAGAAACTACCGATTTTTATATGCACTGCGCGTTCAGCGATGTTTTATTGCTGTGGAGAAGTGGGGCAAGCGGTGTAGTGCGCATGCGCAGGAAAGTAGAAGTAAACAGATAACTCTGTTTACAGTGAAAATTTGTAAACAAAGTATATTTTTGAACTAAATATTATTAACTTGTAAATTAGTATTGGACTGTCCAAAACTATTCGTAACGTACTAGTCAACGTACTATTGGCAGTAAAGTAAAAAAAAACGGATTCATTAGAAAATTTGAAAAACTCGAACAACAATAAATTATGTAATGTAAAATTATAATTAAAAAAAAATGGTTATTTAAAAACATGATGCACTATTTTGAGATTTGCATTATAAAAAAGCAGCCGAGTGGTTAAGATAATAAACATTTCTTGGTTTAATGGTTATATAGGTTCTTAAACGTGGTTCAAAATTCTAAAACAATTGGCATATTGTAGATTTTTTTTAATGAATGTAAATTTTTTTCACAGATGTAACAAAACTGCGTGTTATGGAGAATAATAAAGAAATGATACAGGCGCAGTGGAACCTACTCCCGTATAAATCGAAGATATAAAACTAACTGGCATATTGTTATCTAATTTTATATACTTTTGGCTGTGTTTAAAGGTAATAAAGTTTATTTGAAGTCGCATTTGTGATTTATTAATATAATACCTTTTTATATATTAGGTATGGCCGCGCCTATGTACGTGGTTTTTATTGTCTACTAGCTGTGCCCGCGACTTCGTCCACGTGAAACCAGATGTACAAAACAATGACTAATAAAGGCATCTGAATGTATTTAGTCCATTTGCTTATCTACTTTCCTCTCGTACTTAAGTCTCGTCGTCATTAAAATTACAATAACTTTTGATAGAGTGAACCGATTTTAATGAAACGAAGACTAAGTTACTCCCAAGGATATGCTTTATAATTTTCTTATATGAGGTTTTATTGTGAACCCAGTACTTTAGCAGTGCTGCGTGTTCATAAAAACAAAGATAGACAGACATTTTAAAAATGATTGGAATGTATTCTCTATTACCTATTCCTAGACAACTGTAACAATTTTTTTCAGGAAAATCGAAAAAGTACATACACGTTAGATTTACATTTCAATCAATTTTAGGAATGTACGTCTGTCTATCTGTCTATTTGTATGAACACGCATCACTGCTAAAATACTGTATTCATGAAAATCACAAAACATACCCTCGAATAACATTTATTGTTTGTTTGTTTCATCAAAATCGGTTCACTCTATCAAAAGTTATTGTACTTTTAATGACGACGTGACTTAGTACGAGAGAAAAGTAGGTAAGTAAATGTTATGTACTATGGTCAATTGTCATTGACAACTACTTGTCTTTCATTGTCATACTTTTATTAATACGTAACTATCCTAAATTCTAGCTGAATAAAGCCAAGATATAATTGGTATTTCTGCCTTTTAACAGTAAATTAAGTTAATACATTCGTAGGAATTTAGTAATCGCTGTTAAATCATAAGGTTACACGCGGACGAAGTCGCGGGCATAGCTAGTAAATAAATAAAATTTGAAACGTCTACTTGTCAAGTAAAAAAATTTGAATTTACTGAATGTATTTGCCTAATTTTTGTAGGTGGTAGAGTCATGCTGAAGCTATTACTGGTTTCAAAATGAATTAATTTATATTTCGGTTATTGTGCACAAGTGATTTGGACGGGAAAAAATACCACGGAGCATGAGTTATGAGATGACAAAAAAACTCCATAGAAAGTTATAACAAGAGACACCGTCTTGTTGAAACATTGCAATTGTTGCAAGAATCCATAGAAAGTTCTAACAAGAGACTCACCGTCTTGTTGAAACATTGCAATTATTGCAAGATTCCATAGAAAGTTCTAACAAGAGACTCACCGTCTTGTTGAAACGTTGCAATTATTGCAAGATTCCATAGAAAGTTCTAACAAGAGACTCACCGTCTTGTTGAAACATTGCAATTATTGCAAGATTCCATAGAAAGTTCTAACAAGAGACTCACCGTCTTGTTGAAACATTGCAATTATTGCAAGATTCCATAGAAAGTTCTAACAAGAGACTCACCGTCTTGTTAAAACATTGCAATTATTGCAAGAATCCATAGAAAGTTCTAACAAGAGACTCACCGTCTTGTTAAAACATTGCAATTATTGCAAGAATCCATAGAAAGTTCTAACAAGAGACTCACCGTCTTGTTGAAACATTGCAATTATTGCAAGAATCCATAGAAAGTTCTAACAAGAGACTCACCGTCTTGTTAAAACATTGCAATTATTGCAAGAATCCATAGAAAGTTCTAACAAGAGACTCACCGTCTTGTTAAAACATTGCAATTATTGCAAGAATCCATAGAAAGTTCTAACAAGAGACTCACCGTCTTGTTGAAACATTGCAATTATTGCAAGAATCCATAGAAAGTTCTAACAAGAGACTCACCGTCTTGTTGAAACATTGCAATTATTGCAAGATTCCATAGAAAGTTCTAACAAGAGACTCACCGTCTTGTTGAAACATTGCAATTATTGCAAGAATCCATAGAAAGTTCTAACAAGAGACTCACCGTCTTGTTGAAACATTGCAATTATTGCAAGATTCCATAGAAAGTTCTAACAAGAGACTCACCGTCTTGTTGAAACATTGCAATTATTGCAAGAATCCATAGAAAGTTCTAACAAGAGACTCACCGTCTTGTTAAAACATTGCAATTATTGCAAGAATCCATAGAAAGTTCTAACAAGAGACTCACCGTCTTGTTAAAACATTGCAATTATTGCAAGAATCCATAGAAAGTTCTAACAAGAGACTCACCGTCTTGTTGAAACATTGCAATTATTGCAAGAATCCATAGAAAGTTCTAACAAGAGACTCACCGTCTTGTTGAAACATTGCAATTTTTGCAAGAATCCATAGAAAGTTCTAACAAGAGACTCACCGTCTTGTTAAAACATTGCAATTATTGCAAGCATCCATAGAAAGTTCTAACAAGAGACTCACCGTCTTGTTAAAACATTGCAATTATTGCAAGCATCCATAGAAAGTTCTAACAAGAGACTCACCGTCTTGTTGAAACATTGCAATTATTGCAAGAAACTTGTAATGTTATTACATACTCGACAATGCCAGTAATAATCTAGAAGATTGGCTGCCATAAATAAGAGAACAAAAAAAGATTTGCAATGACATTTTTATTGTCAATAAAATAGAAGAATATTTTTCTTTCAAACAGATCTCGTATTTGTACGTGTACTTGCGTGATTAGAAATGGCTCGAAAAGGACAAATCGTAATACAGGAAGCTGTAGAAAACGATGAAGAATTTGAAAATTACATTATCGCACACGCAAACGATCTGATTTGTAAGTTACGCAGGTTTTAAAACGATTATGGCTATATATTCGCGTATTTGATGAAGACATTATTTGTTGTTATCCGTTATTACTACAATCTTACTTGTGCATAATAATGTCAAAAGTTGAATAAAAAACAAAGCTAAAATATTATTATAGGAAACTGAAATTAGCACTTATTTATTCTTAAATTGTCTCGATAACAATACGTGTCTATACCCAAACTTGTGTTCTGCGCAACTATATTTAGAGCGGTCAGAAAGTTTGACGCGGACTATACTTGACTGTTACTTGCACATCCTCCTGGAATTGATTGGCTGCTGGCAACAAAAAACGTTTGATTTTATTTGTTATTTTTTACAGTAAATCGTACTTTAAAACCTTAACTTAAATAACTTTTAATTTTTGTGAATAAGGTTAACATATATAGGATGGGTAATTTGTGGCTATCTTTAACTAGGCTGATATCTTTTACTACGTCTGCGTTACTTACTAACAAAATATCTTATGTACGAGCATAAAAATTGAAAATTATACTTCGCTTACGAATTTTTTTGCAAACAATGTTATTCATTTACTTTCCCTCTCCTGCGCATGCGCACCACATCACTTAATCAAATTCGATCGCAATTTGTACAACAGCTTTAATTAGTGATGTGCGCACAACCGCAAACCTCTATCATATTGTTATTACATGTTAAATTAAAATTATGATAAAGTATTCGGTATTATGGGGTAATGAGTATGCCTAAAAAGTTGATACAGATAAAGCGAGGTTACGTAGTAAATAGATTAATAGAACACGTGCACCATAAAATAAACTGGAATTCAAAAGAAACTCCAGATTAAAACATGGCGCCATCTTCGAGATATCTATACCATTCGGTCCAAAACTTTTCTGTCAACAAACTAATTTAAAGCGCCATCTGTTGGGGAATGATGAAAGTCGAAATGAGTAACAATAATCAACACTGACAGTAATTTAATTTGCATTTAAAGAATATAGGAGCCATTAATCGAAATATAAATTATTCTATTTCTTGATTTGAACCAAATTATACTGGATACTGATATTGAATTTTTTTATATTTAGATAAATATTAAAATGACAATGGTCATTTACAAAATGTAGCTTACCTACTTATTTTAATTGTTTTAGGAACTTTTATTAAGTGAGAATTCCAGAAACTCTTTTAGAAATGTAAATTATTCATCAGGCGTTCAGTTTATCTATCTAAATCTATACATATAATAAGAATGTAAATCTAAAGTGTCTGTACTTTTTAGATTTTTATGAAAAAATAGTGTGTGTACTTATGTACACGCGTTAGCAGTCATACTTCTTTGGCGTAACAAGATAAAAATCTTTTCAAAAATTTTATCTTTCGCCTTATTCTACGTTGGTAGAAAAAATTACACTAACAATAGAAAAAAGGTATTTAATACATTGAAAGTTTTAATACAAAAAAATACAAAGAAACAAAATGTTGGCTATAGCTAACTTCAGGGTGTCGGTTTTCGTGACGGTGTGCGCGCATCGTAATAACTTCAAGGTGTCGGTTTTCGTGACGGTATGCGCGCGCATCGTAATAATTTCAGGGTGTCGGTTTTTCGTGACGGTGTGCGCACGCATCGTAAAAATTTACACTCATCATTTTTCCCTAACGCTCCAAAAGAAGTGTAACTTCAAAAAATGTCGCAGGTGTCTCGAAATAAGTAGGTAATAAAATACATTTCAATAAGTTTGGGAAAGGTCTGTCTGTTTGCTTGTCTATTTGACGGTCTGTTTGTTCAGCCACGCATCACTGCTAAAGTATTGCGTTCACGAGAAAACATCACCAAGAAAATAATGCAAGATATCGAATAACATTTAGTCTCTGTTTCATTAAAATCGGTTTGGTCCATCAAGAGTTGTTGTAATTTTAATGATGACGTGACTTATGTACGAAATAAAAGTAGGTAAGTAAATGGGCCTGATACATTCAGATGATTTTATTAATCACTGTTTTTTTATATAAGATTCCACGCAGACGAAGTCGCGGGCACAGCTAGTTGTCAATAAAATGGAACAAGCTAGAAGTTGTATTATTAATTACTGTTCAGGTATGGAAGTGTATTCAGAATTTTGTGGCTACTGTCTGGCGACGGGTAACGCTATTCGTAAAGGAAAGTTGGAGATTGGTCAAGACCGTATAGCTATGGTGAAGGTATATGGAAACAGCAATTTTATTTTATTTTAATTCTCTCAAGTGTTTATATCATTGTCTATGGAACGTCTGATAGATCTGTGATTGTCATTTTCACTTATTCTTTCAAATTACGTTACATATTTTAATTTTAGTACAATCATTTGGTAGTTTTTACTGTAAATTTTTCCGGAAGTTTTAAGGATTGGTGCTTTTATAGATTTCGAAATGCTCTTTCCGAATTTCAACTTTGCCATCTTGTATCTTCTGCGCGTGCCGACATGTTGGAAAATGGCGCCAAATAGCAATTCTTCGACCATATCTCGTTTCTAACTCATTTTACCATGAAAACAGTTATATACAAAATTAAATAAGAGAAAATCTGCCATACTTTGTGTAGTAACAACGTTTTTGTTAAAATAATAGTAATACGGCGCGACCAGCAGAGACATGTAGCAAAGTTGAAATTCGGGAAGAACACATCGAAATCTATAAAATAACCAATTTTTAAAACTGCCGGAATACTTCACAAGCAACCTTTACATTTGTAACCACAGGTTTGTATATCTCTAGGCATTTTATGAAGAAAATTAAGAAACGAAGAATTAAAAAGCAAATTCTACAGTAATTAAATAGTCATCTATTTCTTCTGAAATATGTGTACCGTACCCACTGCTTTTAGTATGTTATTTCATTGCAATTATATTAGCATCTGTCTATCCACTAAACGCTGAACTGCAAAATTTAAAGCATTTGTAGTTTGTTACAGTTATTTCTCTCTATTAAAAGTGTGGCACAGCACTAATAAACTAGTTGCTAGTCTGTGATAGATGAGATTGCATATTATCTTGTAGCCACTATGGCGTATAAGAAATAAAATGATGATGATTGTATTATAATAATAAAAACAATAAAAGGTTTATTTCCCTCATCTGCGCATTCCCTTCACTTACTTCGTAGATAACAAAAACAATAATCAAGTACATGTTTTTGGCAGTAACCACACTTAAAAACAAACTGTAGAGTTGTTGATGTAGAGCTGGTAACAGCGTCTTCGCTATACATTAGGCGATAGGTTTGTTAAATATCAACATCATATAACTAGATGAAAATGTATTGTTTCAGGCTCTTGCTGACAATATCCGACCCTTGTCCAGATTTAAAGACAAGAGTGAACCCGTATTTTTGTTCATAACGGTACCATTCTTTCCAAAGTATTAAACCCCTTCTGTTCTATTTTTTTATATAATACGATCTGGGCCCGGCGAGTTCATTTGCTTGGCAATCTTTCTTAAAATCCTTTGGCGATGTTAAGTTACCACTTTTAAATTTTATCATCACTGCTTAACCCTCCCAAAATAGCGTAATAATATGCAAAAAATCGCGTCAAAATCGGTCCAGCCTTTTCGGAATTTAGTATTAAGTAGCGGGCCCGGCAGACATTGTCCCGCTCTGATTATAAGAAAATTCTTGCCAAATTATATACTAAAACATTCCTCATTAATCACTCTATCCACCGGTGAAATCCGTTCGGTAGTTTTTGAGTTTATCGCGAACAGACAGACAGACAGACGCGGTAGGAGACTTTGTTTTATAATATGTAATGATAACGATAATGATAGTTTCGCATGTTGTTAATTGAAGTTTTTTTTTAATATGACAACAAACTAGATGTAAAATATATTTAGCTAAAGCTTTTAATGCAAATTCACGTCAATCGACTTGGCGATCAGCACCTCTAGCCCTGAACCACCGTCCTGTAGAACACATCTATACATGTACAATGTATATCTAACGAGTTTGTATTTTTTAGATTTCTGTGAAAAAAAATTGTTGCAGGTATTTTAGAATAAGTAATAAAATACATTTCAATCATTTTTAGAAATGTCTGTCTGTGTACCTATCTGCATGTTTGAACACGTATCATTACAGCGTTCGTGGTAAAATTACACGACGAAAATCATAAAATATCCTCGAGTAATATTTAGTCTTTGTTTCATTAAAATCGGTTCGGTCTATCAAAAGTTATTGTACTTTTAATGACGACACGACTTAAGTACGAGAGATAAGTAAGTGGACTTAATACACACAGGTGATTTTATTAATCACTGTTTTTTACATAAGGTTCTACGCAGACGAAGCCGCGGGCACAGCTAGTTAACAATAAATGAAATGAGAATTTATCATATAATTTTACCAGCACCTCTACCACTGAATCACCATCCTTTAGAACATAAACAAATGTGTATAAATAATTTTATGCCAATTATTGTGTTTCAGAAAGGTAAGCTTACTCGTGCAATGTTCGGCGCAAACGGTATTGAACTGTGCCGTATTATTGAAGAAGAGTTAGGCTACATGCAGAAGGAAATTGAAACTGGGATAGAGCGGAAGAAGCAGGAGATCGACGAGTTGCTGCCGGAAGAAGCGGTAAGGACCTTTTATTAAATCACTATCAATTTCCTTTGGCTTTGCACGCGCTTTCTATGCAGTAATTCTTTTCGGCTCTTTATTTTAATTCTTTCTATTTTATATTCTTTCCTTTTCATTCATAAATAGAACTTAAATAGAAGAAAATATTTATACCATAATAATAGCGGGCCCGGCGGACGTTATCCTGCTTTGACAATAAAAAATCCTAAAGTTCAACCGCAGCGCCACCTACCGGGTCCAATTGTGAATCTAAACCATTCTTGAATCCACCTGAACACACTAAAAAAATCATTAAAACCTGTCCAGCCGTTAAGGAGGAGTTCAGTCATATACACACGAACAGAAGTATTATATATATAAAGAAAGATATTAACCGTAATATTAAAAGTAATAGGAAAAGATATACAATTGCAAATTAATTTGAAATGATAATAGTGCTTGCGCTCAAATACCAAAAAAGGTTGACTCAAACTGAGGCTCGGTTCTTAGGATTTTGGATTGATGATGGTGTTTGTAAACAGTTCAGCTATAATTAATTGTAACAAATAAATATTAGGAAAAAATCGAAACGGATCTTCGGCTTGAAGAGGAGTACCGTGAGTCTGTCGAAAGGCTTCGTGTTCTGACGCTGACAGCTCGAAAAAAGCGGGTCTGCGAGCGGCTATCCACGCACGTTAAAAGATTGAACTACATTATGTTCTGGCCGCATTGCCACAAGGCCCACTATGATCTATACGAGAAATGGGACGCTCTCAGTTAGTATTCATGTTCTTACTTATTACATGCTCTAGCACATTACCTCGTCGGTAAATTAACTTAAATATGTTTCAAAAGTGTTGTTAAGTGTTGTAAGCATATATATTTCTCCCGTGTCTCTGTTTATTCGGTGCTAAGATATTTTCTTAAACTTCTCAGATAAGCTACCTGTCTCGAATTAATATTTATTTCATGGCAAATGCATGATTAAGTAGTTATTCTTCAGTAAATACCTTAATTAGTAAGATCTTGGTTATATACATGAATATAAATACCATAGACTTTTCGCTTTTGGCCAGATCTGTAGCTGAAAGAATATATCTTTTTTTGTCTAAAACTTCTTGCATCTTTTTATAAGGCTTCGTCAAAATATTTGTAAGTTACTTTCCATTCATTAAACAACGCTTCACAAACTACCTCTGGTCAAGGAAGGATCTGACACTATGATGATATTTTGGCTGTAGTTTCGGTGAATGCGATCTAATTCAGTACATGTAGGTAACGTGGACTTAGGTATCTTTAACCTACACACGCTAAAACGATTTTTAACAAGAATAAAAAAAAATAAAGGTAGAAAAAATGTGCGGACAAAGAGTCTGAAAGAATAAGAAAGAAGAAGAAACCTACATGTGTAGATATCCACACAGCATGTCTCTGTTGTCCCGGCCTATGTAACTCCCACGATTCGTTAGGGAGGTCTAACACTCACCCTCCGTTTGAAGGGTCTACCATCTTTACCCCTCAGTCGGGGCCCCTTTGAAGGGGTAAACAACTATCGGGGAAGCAGGGCCCCGGCCGAAAGGTGTGAGAAGGCACCATGGGGTTTTAGTCTCCTCAGCCTCCCGGCGGTGTGGATTATCCATTAGGGTTTATTCTATGTAAGGTAAGGTATCGTTACCCTTTTTTATAATGTTGTAGATCTACAAGTGGCAGCAAAAGAAACGTTCCAGCTAACGCAAGAGAATGTAAAAGAAGCTTTATACATGAGTGACGTGGATCCAAACGAGGCGTGTCTTCACTCCCTATTCAATGGAGAGGTTCTTGTAGTCCTATTCAAGATGCTGGAAACGGATACCCGGAATTTCATTGGTGAGGAAAGGATCAGTTTATACAGAAAATTATTAAGCAATGATTGCTTAGTTAGTAATAGTACATAGTAATTAGTACCACTTATATAAATATTTTTAGACGAGCTGTGGTCGCTTCTATATTTTCTTCTGTAAGTGTAACTGATAATTGTAGCCATCTGAAAGGACACTTTTAGGAATATCCTTTGCTGAGCATCGTGATAACTCAGGGGTCACTAATAAATGGTTCTGCTAATAATGAACGCATTCAAGACCATTTACACTTGCTTAGACGTTGGTGAAAGCAAAATCTCCTTAAGTTGTAAGCCTGTAACAAGTTACTTAAAGGTGTTCCTTAAATTTAAGACACTTTGGTAAAAATTGTCCTAAAACTTCATTACTGCTATACTGTTCTAGAACTTTTACGTTTCGGCATATATGAAGAGATTCCCATACCCAAAGAAGACGTTCCTCTAGAGAAGCAGCTGCCCCCGATCCCCGCTTATGAGCGGTACGCGTCCATCAGCAAAACAGCCCGTGAAGTCAGGCGGGACAGATACGAAGCAAAATTGCAGAAACTTGTAAGCAGTGGCCTATTAAAAAAATCTACATCTTTCATATCAATAGTTGGCATCAAAATTCTAATATAGATCTGATACAACCTGTCTTCGTTTCTCTTACGTTTTTAGATATAGTGTTTAGACAATCATAATGGCCTCATATTGTAACGGTGCTGTTAAAAATGGTAATATTCTACATGTACAGCGATTGCCGGAAAGTACTCAAAGATGTCTAGGGACAGATTTTTAACTTGAAGGCGGTACCTACCCAGGCAAGTTTAGAAAATACTACTATGTTATTGTGTCACCAGAGTTTTTTCCGAAACCAAAAGATTATTCTCACTGTACGGTTTGAATTTACGTCAAGTGATGGGGTCTTCAAATACGTTATAGCTATCTTCATACATTCATTTATATCTTTATAAATAGTATACATATTGCTTATTTGGTATCGCTGCACAGCCTGACTGATCTTGTAGAGATTAAATAAGAGCCTAGATAAATAGTAAAGAGCCTTCTGATAAGCCATTAATATCCAGAACCAGCAAATACTTTTAAGAGTGTAGCATAATTGTGTGGTAAATGCAAAAATGATATGTGTAGCATAATTGTGTAGTCAATGCAAAAATGATAAGTGTAGCATAATTGTGTGGTCAATGCAAAATGATGAGTGTAGCATAATTGTGTGGTCAATGCAAAAATGATGAGTGTAGCATAATTGTGTGGTAAATGCAAAAATGATGAGTGTAGCATAATTGTGTGGTCAATGCAAAAATGATGAGTGAATGATTTATCGCAACTTTGTATTACAGGCTGTAAGTTTGTCGAAATGTTTTATAAGATAATTTAAAAAATAACGTACTATTTCATTTTAATAGCGTGAAGAGAGAGAAGAAAGAGAGCGCCTAGCTGCCGAACAGGCCCGACTTGCAAGAGAAGCAGAAGAAGACAGACAACGCTTAGAAAAGCAGAAACAAGAAGAAGAGAGGATAGCTAGAATTCAAGCGGGAGTAAAATGTTTTATCATTATCGAGAAAAACTATAATATCCTGTAAAAAAAAATGAACATTACGTTAGTTTCTCCTATTTGTGTGAAGGTGAATGGCAGTAAATAGAAATACAAGAGATTTGATATCACTTTATAAGAGTTGATATTTGATTTATAAGAGTTTAGATATTTAATCAAATAATGTTAGAATTATTAATTTTCTAAAATTAACAATAGGATGCTGCAAATAGGTAAATGGCTAAGCAAAAAGGTGGAATGACATTATTTATAAAACTTGGATTAAGTTGGTAAAAGTAAATAATTGATACATTTTTAGTTACCAGCGGATCCTGAGCCAGAAGAAGTAGATGAAGAAATCGAAGGAGAAGAGAAAACAGAAACTGAAGTTACAGATGTCGCTGTAAGATTATATCACAAATATTTATTTTTATTACCAAAGCTATTCGTCCATAATGTCCGAGGTACCAATTGGACCTTTGGAATTTTAAGGAAAACTAAAATTCTTCACCACATTTGCGTGAAATTTTGCATACACTCTGTTAGGAGTATAGAAAAGAAGATAGGGTACTTCAAACTACTGAAACAATTTAGTGTCCTCGAGGGATAGAGAAAGTATATTGATTAATGAAGTCATTGAAAAGGTTGTTGTTGAACCATTTAAAACGAAATACAGCAGGAAGAAGAAGAGAAAGTTGAAGAAGAAGAAGAATTTCATTCTGACGTATCGATAGAAGGCGAAGACTACATACCTCCCGGAGGACTGTTCGTGCCTGGACTGTACTCTCCTGCAAACGAGTTAGCCAAAGCTAATGGCTTAGCCTTCTTTTATCCCAAAGTTAGTACGTCTTGCAAATTGTTTGATTTAAAAGATCACTTCACAGTAGGTTTTGGCGTTTCAGTACAATCTCACCTGATGTTAAGTGACGAGGTGATCAAGATGGTAAACATGTTAAACCTAGAGGCACTGCTGTACCACACCCATAAGTGTTTGGTGACAGGTTTCAACTTGAGGGTGGTAGTTAGCCAGGCGGACTTAGAAATGCCTTACCACCATCCTACGTTTTCCTTCACCGTCAGACGATAGTGTTACCAATTTAAATTTGTAAGCGTAAGCATATACCGAATTTTTTTCGTGCATGTCGGGGTTCGAAACTGCCTACGTGATGTCGAATTGATATTCCACCGATCAGACCACTCGACAACCGCGACTCGTGTCGCAATAGATTAAGCAAATTTGGCTAGTTCATTGATACGATTTTCTAGCAATGCTCCGTCTGTTGCAAGTGATAGCGATCATAAGGAAACCTGAAGATGTTAAATCATCGTCATCAGCCTCTAAGAGACTCACTGCAGGGCCGTAGGCCTCTTCCCGAAGGAAAGTATAATCACAGTTCTATGTTTTTGTTTTCCCACACACAGTTAGCACTACAAGAACATTCCTCAGGTTCAGGTTTTCTCACGATGTTTTCCTTCACCATCAGCTGATGGTGTTACTCATTTAGATTAGTGAATGTATGCGATTTCCGAAATATTCGCTGGTATATTCCAGGGTTCAAACTTGCCGACATCTGAACGATATTCCACCGCTCCAACCACTAGATCACCACGATATTTTTTTAGGTGATTAGTGTTCTTGTGGTATCACCGTATATGGGAGCAATGAAAACTTTGGATTTCTGGTGGAGTTTGTAATCGGTAATACGTTCTAAGGTAGCGCGGTAATTATACTAATACTTTCCTTCGGGAAGGTTTCTATGGCTCTGCACTGAAACTTTCACAGGCTAATGTTTATTTTATTTTATTTTTGGCCACCAATCATCTAGTAGATTATTACTCCCATTGTCGAGTAGGTAATTATATCAAAAGTCTCTTGCGATAATTTCAATTCACTAACTGGCTCTCTTAGGCAAGTCAGAACTTATTTCTCATCCACTTGTGCACAAAAACCAAACTATATTATATAAAACACCACTAATATTAGCAAATATAGAGCCAAATAATACAATATTATGAATAATATTTAAAAAACACTACACGACATTCCAAGATCCCGGCAAGAACGCTCCAGGCTAATATTATAAATGTCATTCCTGCCATATTTATTTCTTATATCTAACTATATATAGATATGAATATATACCAGAACATTCTCACCCTGCAGATAGTTCAACAACTGGCTCCTATAGAAACGGAATACCTACCACCTCACGTCCTGGTCATGTTCACTGTGGACAAGCGAAACGATGTGCAAGAACTAATAAATCAATATTCTGACGAAATCATTGCCGTTAGTTACTTTTTAAGTAATAATCCTAAATTAGTATTTTAAATGCGAATGTGAGTTCGTTACTCTTTCATATCTCAAATTACATTAATCATCATGAACGCAAACATGTCAGTGGTACAGAAAAGTGCATAGTATACTTTTCATCCAGAAAGAGTCGCCGTGGCACACTTGTAATCTATATTAAAGCGAGCAAAACTGTATACAAAAGTTATTAAGATATATACGTCGGGACAGAGATAAAATGACGTTCATGTAGAAGTATGACGTCATCCATGCTAACGTCATAATTACGATTTAATCGATCAATCCACCAAATAACAATCGAAAATACGGTACCCGTACAGAAACGCAACACTGAAGGTAATTACGAATTATCCGTAGATGTGACTAGCCCAACTGTCTGAGAGAGTATGCCCAGTTTCTAGTCGTCGGTCGCCTTTTAAGGCATTCAGCCAAAGCTGACAGCCAATAATAATCAAGATACATGAACAGCCGATAATTTCATCCAATGGCGTTTAGGGTCATTATCAACTTTCCCGACATAGTCAATAGCACGGACGCAGGTCAATAGTACCTCCAAAATCAAAATATCCTTTATTCAATTTAGGCCCTGAGAAGGCGCTTATGAACGTCAAAGCTACCGTCGGTTCGGAAAACAACCCAGTCATCGAGAAGAACCGGCAAGAAAGTCGATCTGGTTTATCTTTTCATGTTATATATTTTTACAAAACATTCAAAGTTACATTCGTTATTAATGGATGCACAGAGAGGGGCGTCATTTCCAGACGTCACAATCGTTCACATATTGATCCACCCTATAATAAATAGCCTTTAGATATTAAAACCAGCTTGACATGGTTCTTGAACTCACTATCCGGTAATGTGTTTTGGGACTTTGTTATAAAACCTGACACTGTTACCTAAAAAACTGTTTTTGGACTTAGTGAACATGAAGCATGGAATGACCAATTTGTTGCTGTTTCTAGTACTCCCACGATATATGTAATGTTTTTTATCATAGAACGAGTAAATCGAATACCATTCGTAACGAGCCGTCCAAAAATTAAGTTTCTCGTAAAGAGACGTAACAAATATAAATCTAAGTTTTAAAAGCTCTTATACTCGTTTAATAGCAATAAATGAAAGTGTAAAATGTATCATTTATAAAAATTAAGTTTCTCGTAAAGAGACGTAACAAATATAAATATAAGTTTTAAAAACTCTTATACTCGTTTTGTAGCAATAAATGAAAGTGTAAAATGTATCATTTATTGATGATTTTATAAAAAATAAAATTAAGTAGAAAATTTTGGTATAACCGTTTTACTTTACTAAATTCTAAATTAACAATTACCAAATGTGTTATGTCATACAAGGGGCGTAGGAGTAATACAGATATGTAACAAGGCCGACCAGAGGCAATGCGAAATTTCTGCGATGTAATTTATAAATGAAGTAGCGACCCAGCGGACTTTGTCCCGCCGTGATAATAAAAAAGCCTTGACAAATTATATACCTAAACCGCTCTCATGAATAATTTTATCTACTGCTAAAAAGAGCATGAAAATCCGTTCAGTAGTTTTTGAGTTTATCGCGAACAGACAGACAGACATGGCAGAGGACTTTGTTCTATAATAGGTAGTGATAGTGATAACCCATAATAACTAACTTCGTATATAATGGCATAGCATACACCAAATTTATCGCCTTGTTAATTAACTTTTGAATCCCAAAAACTCAAAAATGTTTATAGCAAAAGTTTTCTTGACAATTTTTAAGTTTGGACGGGACGTCCACGCTTTCCAAAAGCTCGCTACGTAATGAGTGCTGCCGACTCATTTGTTCCGTACTTTTAACTTCTACCCTATTATTTTACGTTAATAAATACACCTTCCCTAGGCCTGTATATGTACATAAATTTGCTGTCATTCACAGACAGGAATATTCGTTGGAGACGATCCGTTTTCAGCAGAACACGTCGCCTATACCATCAAACAATATGACAAAATGGAGAGGTTGAGAAGACAGTACGTAAAAAAAATATATTAAAATGAAATATGTTCTTTATGGTACTGTCATGTATATGTGACGAAGCTTCGACTACTTGTCGTGCTAAACTTAATGTCAAAACTTATTTAAAGAAATATGCAGATGAAACGTTACTACAATCATGTCATTCTCATGTCTCCATGTCATTTATATCTCAAAATTAGAGTCCGCTAAACTCCTCTGTTGTGTGTAAAAATCACTGGTCTAATTATCGTGCTGCGTTCATCGTCACGTAACCTGTTAATTCGTAACGAATGACGATAATGTTTCCCACATCAACATTTATTACGAGAACAGACAAAACTTCGTCGCGATATACACAAGTATGGAAGTAGCATTAAGTTAGTATTAGTAATCCTAATTCACATTTTGTAGCGTGATCTATTTATCTACTATTTTTATAAAGTATCAATAACACGGCTAGTCGCTTACAAAAATAGTCACTTAGCAAAGGTATGCTCGAGACTGTACTTTTAATCCTAATTATTTCCAAAAAAAATGTCTCAAACATAGCTTTTTGATAGACTTCAATTTTGTATGGTTTATATTTGGCTCTTTTGGGTGACGATTTTGCCGACCTCATGTACCTTGGTATATACCACACCGAACCACCAATTATAGTCAGTCAAGACTGACCTCCGAACATTACCTTCAAGAAACGAGCGTACACTTCTTTAAAAGGCTGGCAACTCCTCTGATGTTGCTAGTGTCTATGGACGGTGGTGATCACTTACCATCAGGTAACCCACCGGTTCGTTTGCCTCCTATGACATCCATATCGGTAATATGCACTACAGGTTTCATGGGTGTCAATTTAACCATTCTAACTGATAATTTCCGTAATTAAACAGTGCACAATACATTTTTGTGATAGATATGGTACTAAGATCGTCATGTTTCTTCCCGCAGTAGAGATAGGCTAGCTCTAATGGTCTCACGTAAACGGAGCTTGCCTTTACTCCAGCTAGCTGGTCTCAACCCTTGCTATATAAGCGCGGACGTCAATTCCGGTGAAAAAGACTGTCTCGCCATGTTCCCAGTTGGCTACGGGGATGATTACACGGAGGAGGAGAGTCTTAAAGAGGAAGAAATTGTGGTATCACTTATCATTAATTCAACTAAAGAGAAAGTTTTTTTAACATTTTTATAGGTTTTAGCTTTTGAACACTATCTCATCTGATGGTGAATAACGATATAGTCTAAGATGGGAAACACGCTATATCTAGAGGGGGTCTGGCTCTCAAGTGCTTGGCGATAGATTTTCAACTTGAAGGTGGTAGCTATGCAGGCGGAGATAGAAAAAGTCCTACCACAATACTATGGGTTCATCCTGATGTTTTCTTTCACAGAGAGCTTAGACTCAGTTGTTAGGATTCGAACCTACGTCCATCGACGCGGTGTCCGAACACTATAACAACAAAGCGACCATCGCTTCACACTTTTACGCGTATTCAGTATAGAAGTTTCATCGTGATTTATATTTATCGTGCAAACAACAGTGTAGTGTAATAAGGTAGTGACCCCAAACAAAAAGTTTTTTAGGTAATAGTGTTAGGTTTTACAACAAAGTCCCAAAGCATATTTATTACCGATTTGTCGGACTGTAAACTTAGGTGCCATGCCAAGCTGGTTTTGCTGTTTTTTTTTTCTCAAACTGATTACGTTATTGATCTAGCAAGGTCTTAACAGCTTCACCGGACTACATGGGTTTCGCTGTCAAAAGGTACATGTATAATCTATGTTAAGAAGATAAACCCGATCGAGTTTTTTGTCGGTTTTTCTCGATGAGCGGGTTGCTTTCCGAAGCGTTGGTAGTTTTAACGTTCATAAGCACCTTATTAAGACCTAAATTGAATATTTTTGGTTTTGATTTTTTTCATTTAGTGTAGTAAGGTAGTAAACACAAACATAAACTAAAAACAGCCCATGATTAATACAGAAATTTAAAAAATCATTTTCAAAGGAGTGATGTCGCGGTAATAGTAACCGTAATAGTACTTTTTGTTAATACAGGTCATCGAACAAGAACATATACCGGAATCGGAGGTAATATTTTATATTTTCAATTGCGAAATAACACAAATAAAGTTTGTCATTGCTTGTTCTATAAATATCTTTACGCTACAATTTTACTTAACGACGTAGTGTATATCTATACTTAGACAGCGAGTAGTATATTAAAAACTAAAGAACAACAGCAGAATTAATCTGTAATTACATAATACTTCAATTGACGTTGACAGTGGCAAATGTTATTGCGGTGGTAATTAGAGATAACAAAAAAATATCATTGTTCATAATTTCCTAAATAAAATTACTATTTTCCATAATTTTCTAAATCGTAACATCTCACAGCAGCAGTATAAAATTATGTTACATATTTTCAGCCCGAAGTTGTTGAGGAGACAAAAGAAGGCGAAGAAGAAGAAGAAGGCTAAATATCTTCTCTTTCTATATTTTGTATTCAACACAATAATTAAGTTTGAATTACAAAAGTATTGCATACTTATATTGTTATGCTATTACACATAAAATGAATTACACAAACGAAATTGTATTATTCGTTTTATATTATTGTGGAACCTTTCAAAATGTGGGTAAAATACTTCTTTACAGTATTACATACTATTGAGGCACGCAGCCGATTTTATTTGACAACTATATTTATTATTAATTTTTTTATTTTTTTTTTTTTTTTTTTTTTTTTTTTTATTTTTGGGTTTTTTTGTTGTTTTTGGGTGTTTGTTTCCCTCTCCCTCTCCACCCCCCCCCCCCCCCTGCAACACCCCCCCCCCCGCCTCTTTTTCTCTTTTCTCCCTCCCCTTTCCCCAGAATTATCTCCTCCCCCCCAGAGGGGGGGGGGGGGGGCGTCCCCTACTTGGTCCCTTTCCCCCCCGCCACAACACCGCCACCCGCCAATGAATATTATTTTTTTCTTTTTCCCCCTTTTTTTTTGATTTTTTTTTTCTTTCCTTTAAGCCAAATAAAATTCTTTTTCCCAACTAAAAAAAAAAAAAAAAACTAGCTCAAGGGTGCACGGCACACCTCGGCTTGGGCTGTTGCCTGATACATGCAATTCGCGACCTATCAATAATATTGAGATTAAATATATGTGAAGTCAATTTATTGGTCGAATATATTCTAAGCATGAATATAGGCGCGCGCTTGCTTGCGCAAGTTTCATTCTAGTCGTGGTAAATACGCAATGGTAACTTAAATCCTGAAAAAAATAGAATCGGTATGATTGGAAATAATCCTTTATCGAATAATTATATCTTTCAAATCGAGGAAGCATTTTTAATCACGATAAAAAATAATATATTTAAAGCGATAGGAATTAACCTAAAAGTATGAAACAGATCTGCACTAAAATATTTATTCGAATTTTCATATTACTTACTCGCATTTTTTTAAATTATGAACGTTATCAGATGCTTATTATTAAAGATAACTAATAATATATTTTACACATATAAACATCCGCAGGTTTTATACAAATCACTGTAATTGTAGATGAGTGCACAGCACAGCTGATTCTCTCAGCGACCGCTTCCTGTAGCACACTTCCGTAGCTTTCATAAAATCCTTCCTACAAAAAATATCTAGCAATCGAGAGGGAAGATGGTACACAGCAATATAAAATAAATCACTGTTAAAGTGTTTAATTGTTGACAATAATATTTAATTTCAGTGAAACGGATTATCTGCAGAATATAACTGGTGACACGTGTCGCTGCATCGTGATATTGTAAGGATGTCGTAAGACGGAATACTGTGAATGGCATATAGTTAGACTATCGACCAGTATGAATGTAAAGAATTTAAAGTTTTCTACAAAATCGATTGTCCATTTGTAGGGAATTCTTAAACTACCGGAAATATTAGTTCCCCCAATTTGTGGGGTTTTGTATTATGCGATGTTGGGATAACCCAAAATTATCAAGGCGAGTGTATGTTTTTTTTATTGAATAAATACCAAACATAATGTCAAATATAGCATTGAAAATAGTTACTAAAAAGTTTTTTTGAAGTAAAACTTCTTATGGGAGACTTTGGAACTCTTACTGGGAACACCACGTGAAGTTGGCTTTTTGTTGTATTGCTTTAATAGATATGTTTTCCTCTAATATAAAAGTTTCACTTCTATCGTGTATCTTTATGACACACGTGGTCTTTTAATCATTATGTACAGTACTATTTAACCCACTGCAGAGCGTAAGCTTATTTCTGTTTACACCACTGTTTTCTGGTCTGTACCACAACTGCGTAGTTATGCTTTCGTTACTATAATGACACTCACAGCATACGCATACCTACAACCATGAGACCTGTTACTCACATCTACATGCTTTTCTATAATAAACATTTTAATATTTATATATTTTTTCTTTAGATAATTATACGGGGAATTTGATATTTGTTTCTCCATAAATTTGAGGCATATAACACAAATTTTAGAGGATATGTGACAAATAGCATTGGCAACGCTAGTTGATTCATGCTTGTCTTTTGTAGTTTCAGTCACAGAGTACTTTTTAATCGATAAAAAGGTTTTAGTACAGCTGTGCTTGTCACAATATGGGTGTTAGTGATAAAAACAAAATTTGTTTCGTATATAAAACGGTTTTTAACCTGCACTAATCATATTTTGGCAGAATAATTACATTCATATCGTTAACTAATAATCGAATAAATAAATACTAAATACCTTTTGCAATCACCAAGTGATAATGACTTTCACGAAGGAAAACAATAAATATAGTGCAAAAATGGATTATACTCTTCTCGTTTTGATATGGAAGCATTCGATGGTTCGTATAAGACGGTTTATTCACACGACCGTGGAAGTCGTGTCTCCGATTTTGCTGTTTCTACTGATGTATTCCTTCAAAGACTTGACGAACCCCGCCCCGCTTTCACAAAACATAGTGGAATCCAGTAAAATCCAATACACGGTAAGCGAATGAAATTACGTGTTTTTGTTTTATAATACCTAGGTATAGTTTCATTATAATCACACCATGTAATTAGTGACTTGCTTTGCTTCATGATTGTATAACTATCCGATGTTCTGAACTCAGTGATGTACATTAATTATATATCATTATAAATTCTCTATTTCCGTCTAATACTATGGCCGGTGGTGAGTAAAAAGTAAAGAATAACAAATGAATAAAAAGTTCATGAATTTGTACAGACTAAACAATATATGTTTTTTTTCTATAATTTATAATACATAAGAACTCATAATTTGTACCTACATATTTAACGCAGATATTTTATAATTAACTCCTGGACTGAGTTTTTGGCGGGATCTTGGTCTGTCATGTAGTGGATTTTATTTTTTATCCATAATCTTGTGTTACTTGACTCTATATTGTGTAAAATTGGTGGTGTTTTATGTAATATAGTTTGTTTACTGTGCATAAGTTAAGTGAATGGAAAATAATATCACGGTCCATGAATTCTGAGATGCCACAAAAATTCCATGGAAAGTTCTAACAAGATAGCCACCATCTTGTTAGTTCATTGAAATTATATCAAGAAACTTGTAATATCGATACTCACTTGACAATGGTAGTAATAGTCTACTAGAAGACTGGTTGCCAAAATGAAATGGAAGAAAAACTTGAAATACTATTAACTACTCGACAATGGCATTCATTGAAATTAAATCAAGAAACTTGTAATATTGATACTCACTTGACAATGGCCGTAATAGTCTACTAGAAGACTGGTTGCCAAAATGAAATGGAAGAAGAACTTGAAATACTATTAACTACTCGACAATGGCATTCATTGAAATTAAATCAAGAAACTTGTAATATCGATACTTTTTTTTGGTAAAATTAAAAAAAAAAATTTTACTACACTTGACAATGGCAGTAATAGTCTACTAGAAGACTGGTTGCCAAAATGAAATGGAAGAAGAACTTGAAATACTATTAACTACTCGACAATGGCATTCATTGAAATTAAATCAAGAAACTTGTTATATCGATACTCACTTGACAATGGCAGTAATAGTCTACTAGAAGACTGGTTGCCGAAAATGGAATGGAAGAAGAACTTGTAATACTATTAATTACTCGACAATGGCAGTAATAATCTAAAAGATAGGTTACCAAAAATAAAGTTAAAAAAAAATCCTGGACTGTCTAAAATCATAAAGCTAGGAATGTACACCTTATAAGGCTCAGGTAAACAGACTGTTGCCAACATAAGCTTAAAAAAAACCTGATGTAGTACAAAACTTTGAAAATTAACAAACTGTGTATTGTAAAATCATATATTTTATGTCAAATGTATTTTTAGATTATTTTATCATTTGTGCAAACTTTCTTATACCAAACCATGAGATTTTAAATTTGACGAAGTCGTGAAACCAGATCATGTTTTATGAAATGCGATTTTGAGATCTGAGTTTTTAAAAATCTGCCGAGAGGTTAAATAAAAAATAAGACACATTTTTATTATTGTCTGAAGAGAAACAACAATCATTGCATTTTGAACACAGTTTCCAAAACAATGTTCTGATTTACACTCAAGCTAGATTCATTACTTTTGCTCATGCATTTCTTCAGGTTAATGTATATTTTACCCATCATTCAGAGAACACTACTGTTTTTTTTTTCAATGAAAAGGACCCTATATCCTTCCCTAGACCCCTGACAACCTCTATACAAAATGAAAGTGGAAGGGTTTTATTTTTTCCCTTATCAAACTGAATTAGTTTAGAAAAAAAATTGACACGCAATACATATAAGAGTTATTGAGGTACATATGCTTGGTACACATATATATCTCACCAACTTATATACATATGAATATGTTGCTTAGCTTAGGTTAGCTCAGTTAGGTCGCAAATTGCATGAACTAGGCAACAGTCCAAGCCGAGGTGTGCTATGCACCCCTGAGCCAGTTGTCAAAATAAAATAGGCTGAGTGCCTTAAGAGCTCGTCTTAGTAGTTGGGTGAAGCTGTTAAGGCATTGCAAGGCAAACAGCGTAATCAGTTCGAAAAATACCTCTATGCAAATTTTAATGATTGGTTGAATAGTTAAGACATGTACACGTAAGAAAAAACAAACTCATGTTCACATTTATGATATTAGTTAGATGGAAAAACTGACATAACATAGTATAGTGTTGTTTAGGATCATGTGAAATTAATTGTCCAACCATTTTTTTGAACATTATATAATATGGCAAATTGCAGCTAAACTTCAATTTAACTGATTGATAAAGTCCAGTGTTTATGTAAATAAGTGTGTGTTACTTCACAGAACTCCATTGTTAATTACTTAAAAGTAGACATTTAATTTTGCAGCATCTAGTTTTTCCATAGGAAAAGGCAAAGTAATGTCCACTTAGTAATTCATAGGCGACAGTAACAATTTACCATCAGGTGGGCCGTCTGCCTGTTTGCTGCCTTTTGGTATAAAAAAACTTAGTAATTAGTATACATAAAACAGGATTTCCCTATACAGCCCCAATTAAATGAAACAAACTGTCATATACTGATAATTCTTTATGGTTATTTACTTAGCTTAAGTGGCTTGGCTGGATTTGGATGACTATTTGATGCTCCCTTAACCTTCACCTCAATATAGTGTTTTTAATATACACCTCCACTAATCCTTTCATCTATACATATAATAAGAATGTAAATCTAAGTGTCTTTACTTTTTAGATTATGTGAAAAAAATTGTTACAGGTGTCTTGGAATAAGCTATGAAATGTCTGTCTGTTTGTTTGAACATGCATCACTGTTAAAGTACTGTGTTCCACAATAACACGATAAAATCATAAAGCATATATAATCATAAAGTAACATGTAGTCTTAGTGTCATTAAAATCATTTCACTCTATAAAAAGTTATTGTAATTTTAATGACAACACGACTTAAGTAAGAGAGAAAAGTAGATAAGTAAATGGATTTACTATATTCAGATGATTTTATTAGTCACTATTTTTTACATTAGGTTCCATGCATGCGGAGTTACAGCACAGCTAGTCTATAATAGGACAGTTCCAGTTCAAATGCTTTTTTATATATGTCATATTAATTCCTCGACATAGTGTTACCTAAATTCTATTACAAATTGCTGTGAGATTTTTGGTGCAGTTGTTTACCATCCAACATTCCCTTAACTCTACTCTTGTTAATACACCTATGAAATATTAATAGAAGCTGTGTTTCCTCAGGAATCAATACCACTGATAGATCATAAGATGTCTTCGAGGATATTTTACCACCCTGATACAATGCTGACTGGTTTACTCATGGATTCAGTTGGGGAGGAAATACAATTGAAAAGACAACCATATAGACATGGTAAGGCAAATTTCAAATTTTAGGATAAATATTTGTCAGTTACCTAGAGCTTACATCTGTATATTTCTTTTTTCTGCAGACTCTTGGTCTGCTCCTTTCTTCTGCTTTCGTGTATTTTATTAGTTACTAGCGGGCCCGGCAGACGTTGTTCCGCCCTAATTATAAAAAAATCCTTGACAAACTATATACCAAAACCTTCCTCATGAATCACTTTATCGACTGTCGAAAACAGCATGAAAATCCGTTCAGTAGTTTTCTAGTTTATCGCGAACAGACAGACAGACAGATGCGGTAGGGGACTTTGTTTTATACTATGTAATGATGTTAAAGATGCTTGTAAATGTGAGCAACTATTGTTATTATTTTACTTAACTATTACACATCGGATTATTAAGTAAGATTATTGCCTTTATGGTAGTTTCATTTTCTTCTCTTATAGACATTTTTAAAGTATAATGTACAATGTCCCGTGCCGGAGAGTCTATGGCCCGGTGGATAAAGTTACTAATTGCATTTATATAATTTTTTTTAATGTTACTAAAACACAAACCAAAATGCAAATAGATATCTTAACATCATATTTAGTTCTTGGATACATACTGGTTTAAAGCTCTAATGGATTGCATGACCTGAACCTTAAATCATTGTTTCGAAGCATAGGTTAGTTCTAAAAACCAGTGTTCCATGAAAAATAATGTAGATATAATAATTATGATGTTTTTATTATTGAATACTTTACTGTCATTTTATATAGAATGTGACGATTATCTAATTAAAAATAGTTGTAATTTATAATACCATTTGAAATATTATCTAGGTTTATTATCAGTAAATGTTGTGTTCCTCTATAATTGGTTAACACATGAGAATATGAAGTCAAACTGTTCTTCCAATTAGAAATTATATTGTATGTTATTTCATGGTGTATATATAAATAAGTAATTCATATTTTAATCGAGAATGTTTTTGAGGATGCCGTTATATTTGTTTATCACTCTCTCACACAAAAACTATTCACCAGCTTTTGATGATATTTTATAGTATAAATAATTATTAATAATAATTTAAGAAGTAGACATATTATTTAAATTTATTATGATTCAAAAGGTATACAGTGGATTTCATTTATAATGACGTCGGCAATAGCAACTTCTAGCAACTTCGGATATCGACACTATAGTTTCAGGTATAGCGTCAATTTCGGCGTCAATTTCGGTTATAGGGACTTGTTGTTATGACCTATTTGAGAGATTCCTAGAAATTACATACGCATATTCCGAGTCAGTAAAGGCACAAACAGTCATTCATAAAAGTATTAGCTTTCATATCCTTTGCTTACATTTACAGATTGCCAGACATGCTTGCTTTGTTTATAGGTAGGACTATTTATCACGTATACAATGTTTGCACATAATTATGCGCTATGGCAATGCTAAAAAACGTACGGTTTGTTGAAGGCAACAATAAATTAAATATTAAAGATATTATGAAAATACAATAAACCCTACAGCGTATACAGAATACGAGTAGTAGTAAGTAGTCGAAACTTCCTTTAGAATTCCTAGAGAATAAGAAATTAAATACGTTTCAATTATTTTTAGAAATGTCTGTCTGTTTGTATAAACACCCATCGCTGCTAAAGTACTGCGTTCATGTTAAAATCGTTTCAAGAAAATTATATACATAGTATATCAAAAGCATATCCCCGAGTAACATTTAGTCTTGGTTTCATTAAAACCACTATATCAAAAGTTATTGTAAGTTTAATGACGACGCGAATTAAGCGAGAGAGAAAAGTAGATGACTAAATGAACTTAATAGATTGAGATGACTTTATTAATCACTGTTTTTTTTTACCTAAAGTTCCACGCTGACAAAGTCACAGGAACAGCCAGTAAATAAATAAATATCTGTTTTAGGTGACTACAGGCGGGGAATTTATCCGCTATTGGATGAATCGATGATACCCGAACTCCTACTAAATCCGATGGATGCAGTCATTCTGTTCCAAGTGAGTTGTTCTGCTTTTATCTATTAAATAATTTTCAATAAATCATCGTATCAGTCGGTTGATTTTTAAAATAAGACAAATCTAATTTTAATCGCTCATATGAAATCTTTAATTCTTTAAAGATTCTCATTCTCTATTCGCGAGTGATAACCCACGTGTTTTTATACAGAGGAAATTAAGAGCGCTCCTCGTGTTAAGTATTCACGCGTGATACTTTCGCGTTCTATCTGGAGTGAATGCGTGAAAATAAAATAAGTCCATGTTTAATCCACTTTAATATATTAAAGAATGCATCAAATCAGATAAATGGCATTTTATTTAAAAAAAAATAATTGGTTGTCTGTAAAGTAGGTTTACGTGCGATAATTTAACGTGATAGCGACTCTGACGCATCGGCCGTTGGAGTAGAAGAGAGATAGTTGCGTCACAACACGAATGTTTACGCTTATCGCGCCTGTCTATCGGTTGTTTCGCGCTCTCGCTTGCACCGAGCGCTCAGGCGGAACGTGACAATGATTCATGCTTTTTCGTACGTGCAGCCGGCGTTCATTGCTTTATAAAGGTTATCACGTCAAAAAATGTACATAGTTTTTTCCGCGACATGCGATTAAATTCATTTTATGCTATTTATTGTAGTGCATTATGTTGTTACTCCGTCTGTACTAAAATTATTTTATAGAGAATTTTATAAAAAAAAAACTGAATTAACTACGATTTTTTTAATGCTCATTTAAACGTATTTCTGTTATAATAATAGTGATTTTTCTGCAGCGACCAAATAGCAATATAATTACACTACTTATCCCTACTTTTGGAATTGATTTAAAGCGCTTTTTCATTCATTTAGCAAATTTTAAACGCATTTCCCCCCAAAATTGAATTTGTGGGTTCGTTCTTTTAGTACTTCCGTATTAACGCCACCGCAGTGTCTTTGTTTCGCAAGTCGAAGAACTTAAGTACCGTTATTTTTTATATGAAAGGAGCGATATACCTAGTCGTCGAATGTGACAAAACACACTAAGTATTTGTAATTTTGTAAATACCACTCGATTGATTATATTATAATTAGGACGTGACCACAAAATATGTTTAATAATATCAAATAACATTCATTTCCCGGTATGTTACACCAAGGCCACAACAATGTTCATTGTCAAAACAAACAACTGTGATCATTATTACGATTGTTTTTATTTAATCTGTTTACGCAAAACAATGACAAACTTTTTTATAAACATATAGGAGTACTAATTGATCCGCTAAGCAGATATAGTCCTGGCACAGACCTTAACAAACGATGAAAATAACAAACACTGAAAAGTGGTCAGAGTTTGTAAAGTTGTGACTATATCACGTTCCAAAAGCAAAAAGGCATGGTGATACAGTGACTACAGTTAGCCCGACGTTCGCAGTTCAAATCCCGACTCGTACCAACGAATTTTTAGGAATTCGCGTACATTTACCAATTTAAATTGGTAACGCTGTCGGCTGACGCTGAAGGAAAACATCGTGAGGAAACCTAATTACCTAAGATATATTCTTGTAGTTCTGTTGTATGTGGGAAAACATAGAACTATGGATTTCTTGGAGTTTGAAATCGCTAATACATCATGAGCTGGTGCGGTGGTTATGCCCAAACTTTCCTTTGGGAAGAGCCCTATGTGGCTTATATGATGATGAAATGCAAAAGGAGTGCATAATTTTCTTTTGTTATCAATAGCGTTGTACACATTTTAAAATTTCAATAATTAATAATCAAACAAAACGACCAAAGCAATTTTTTTTCTAAGAAATCGTAAGAAACTGAACTCGAAAGTAATTTTTATAACCTATTTTTAAATATAATTGTAAATAAAACACAGTATACCGGAAAAATTATTGTAATTTTCAACATATTAAAAACCAATGTAAAACTTAGATAAACATTAACGATGTATTACAAAAAAGTTAAATACATATTGAATACTTGCTTTAAGAAGGTTTCGTATTAAATGCACCGCGGTCGATGAATGTTCGCCATCGTGCTCTTTTGTCTCGCTTTGTTTAGATTAGATTAGACTTGCGAACACGCTATGGGGCCATTCAAGTATTATATAAGCAGAATTTTTGTAATTTCTGGCCGTCCCTCCGCCTGGTCAGTAAAAGTAAGCAATGTTTTTAACACTTCCCCCCATAATTACGTAAACATTTATATAAGTATACTAGCGGGCCTGGCGGACGTTGTCCTGCCTTGATATTTAAAAAAAATCTAAAATTCAACCGCAACGCCACCTACCGGGTCCAATTCTGAATCTAAACCATTCTCGGGTCCACTGGAACACGCACACAAAATTTCATCAAAATCGGCCCAGCCGTTTAGGAGGAGTATTCAAATTTATTTCAGTAAATAAATATTGCGGACATAATCACCATCCAGACCCCCAACCCTACGTCATTAAAAATAAGCAAATCAGGGACTCCCTCTCCCCGTTAGTGCTTACATAATACTTGAATGACCCCTATCAACTAAGCCATTATCTCTTCAAAGTGAAGTAGCCGCAGCGTTTTCTATTTAAATATATAGCTATCTGTTAGATTACAACATCTAAAAGGTTTAGTAACCTTGCTCGAGTTAGTTTTGCAAGTGACAATCAGTATTGGAAGCGATCGCTATCCGTCGGCCTTGCGAAAATTCTTACTTTATCTTCCACGGTCCCGATTTATTTTCGGTTGAAAGCTTTCAATAAATAATTGGAATTAGCAATATAAAGAGAGAGAGAGGTGTTCGCAATATGATACGAGTCACTTCTCTTTCCCTTGACGTATTGCATGAGCATTATATAAAAAGTCACAAAAATTTGTCATTCACAATTTAGATGCAAGTCAGAGAGTCGTAGTAATTTCAAAGTCCGTTCAATGACTTGAGATTAATGTCACATGCGTTACAAAATTGTCAAACGATTTGATAGCAGACTCCTTATCCATCAGGCCCAAAAGATCGATTGGATATATACAAAGCGTTATATGCCCTAGTCTCTTACTAATCCTAGGGTATTCTTGAAGCAAATGTTCAAAGTTTTGCACATGCAGATATACATATAAATTAAATATAATAAAGGTATATAAGATTTTTTTTCAATGCCTTGCACAGGATATGAATGGAGAGGAATGGCCCCGGAAACTCTACTACACTATACGTATGAAGGAAGAGTTCAATACTGACATCATTGAACCGTTAGACGGAACGATCCAACCGCATTCGAGCTACGGTAAATATGAATATTTGCGTAACTTTTAACCCCACTTCATACCATGCTATATAATAGGCTTTTCGTAGAACGCGAACGTGATACCTAGTTTATGGATTACGCGATCAACTCGGACACAATTTTGTCGTTACATTTCAATATAAGCCAATTCCAATTTTAGTCGTTCCTAATAATTTACGGTATTTTTCAAGATATTCAAAGTAATAAAATACATTTCAATAATTCTTAGAAATGTCTGTCTGTCTGTTTGTTTGAATGCCTATCACTGCTTAAAGTACTGCGGTCATGGTAAAATGTTTTCAAGAAAATAATAAAAAATATCTTCGAGTAACAACATTTAGTCTTTGTTGCATTAAAATCGGTTCGGTCTATCAAAAGTTGTTGTAATTTTAATGACGATGCGACTTAAGTACGAGGGAAAAGTATATAGTAATCAGACTTAATACATTCAGATGACTTTATTATCCACTGTTTCGTACACCATGACCCACGCGGACGATGTCGCGGGCCCAGCTCGTGTAAAATATGAAGATCATAAAAAAAGAAAACGAAAAACCTTATGAACGGCAACATTTGAACTTCGTTCTCGGTGTATAAAAATTGATAATCTTAAAAAAAATGAAATATGTAATATGAACGATTAAATTTGGACTTAGCTCATTTGAAGTGTAACGACACAATTATCGATATCATCAGTGCAAATCCTAAGTAATATTATAAATGAGAATATATTTGTTAGAGATACATATTAGGCGCCGTGGAATGGGTTGTCTGGTACGGTGTTCCCACAGGGTTATGATATGGAGCTATTTAAATAGGTATTAAAACACGCTCATGAAGTTCGGCAATGCCCTTGGTGTTGCAGTTGTCCATAGGCGATGGTAGCCATTTAACATCAGATGGGCCGCCGGCCAGTATGCTGACCTTTGGCATAAAAAAATAGGTTATCTTTCATCCAGCTAATATTCCCGTGGACTAGGTAAAATTTACATTAACGCGAGGGAAGCTGCGATCAAAAGCTAGTAGTGTATCATTTTATGTAGTCTGTATTCAACAGTTTTTAATATTTACAGGAACGGATTATGAATCATTTATGAGACTACAATGGGCCATAGATACGAGTTACATCAAGTTATTGTCTGGAAAAGAAATAGCCCAGGTAAATCTATATAAATATATATAATTCTTCTGTCTGTTAATTGATTAATCTACTTTACAAAAATGTATATAATTATTGCTCCGAGTGCCAATAGATATGAAAACCACACTAACGTGAATAATTTCAATAAACAACTTCTGAAATTTCAGTATATGTTGTCGTTCACACTATAATTAATATGAGTATTGAAAAGTCTGTTGACAGTCCCTATGACTGCGTCGATTTTTTTTTCTATGATAATTTTTTTTTTTTTCTATGTTTTCTCAACAGGAAGTGACAGTACAAGAGTTCCCTTTCTACAGGAAAGATGACAACCAGATAATAATTATGCTATGCGAAATGATTATGGTACTCTGTTGGCTCTCGCTGATGCTGGTCTTCGTGTTCCTCGTGTGTCGTCTTCTCGAAGAGAAGGCTACAGGCATTAAGGTATGTCTGTCTCATTCGTAATACACCTTCCCTATAATCTATACGCATAATAAGAATGTAAATCTAACGTGTCTGTAGATTTACGATTTTCGTGAAAAAAATTGTTGCAGCACTCTAGGAATAAGTAATAGAATACATTTCAATCATTTTTAGAAATGTCTGTCTGTTTGTATGAACACGCATCACTGATAAAGTACTGGGTTCACAACCTTATGTCATAAATCTTCGATCAACAATAACTAGATAACGGGTCGGCGCGAAAAATACGTCTCGGTAAATTACAGCTCACTTGAAATGTGAGCTTTTATTTTGTTTAGTTTGTTTGAAACACAGCCAATGTAAGTATGTTTCACATGCCGCAGTGTATTCAAAAGATGAAAAATTAATACCCGAAAAAGCAATTTAACGGCCGGAGTATCTTACTTTCGCTAAATACATGTTGAATAAGTTATATTTTAAGCTTTAAACTAACAAATAATATGAAATTTTGAACAAAATTAGCGATTTTATACCTGTAGTACAAATGTTTGGCCAAGGCTCTTCAACCACGCACAAACACGCACAATAACGGGAAAAAGTACTTTATTCATTGCATGCTAAGGTTGAATTCACACTAAATGTTGTTTATGTTGTCTATTAGGGTGGTTTTTTTTTTTGCGACTATTTTTTTTTCTTTACTCCATTGACGGAATATCGTTCGAACTATTAAATAAAAAATTCCCACCAAAGGACGGCTCTTAATTCCAATTTTAAGTACTCGCTAAATGAATTTAAAGTTTTCTCATTTAATTAACACGTAAAAATAATGTTTTTTGCTTAAAATATTTATAGCTTGGAGACATTTCATCAAAATTCTTTGACCATAGAAAGAAATTGTAGAGGGATCCTTCTTCTTCAAAAGCCCTAGTAGCAAATATTTAATCTTTGATGTATCTGGTCAGTAAAAAAATTTATAGTCGATTTTCACTCAAAAATTGTGGTTTTTCGACTTTTTCTCCAAATCTATTGACTTGACGCCAAAATTGCAAAGGACCTCTTTTGAAGAGAATTTCATTTCCTACAAGATAAGATGACAGCCAAGCTCGAAAAATAAATTGTCTTTGAAAAAGATTTGATTAAAGTTAAGAAAACACCGAATTAATCTATTTTATTGCAATTTTACACACTAATTATAAATTATTAAAATCATAAGTTAATAAATTGTTTCAATAAGTACGTTCAAATAAATATTAATGCGTTTTGTTTAAATATATTAAGTATCGTTATTCTGACTATTAAGATTAATTTCATACTACTGATCCATAAATAATTTTTTTTCTGTTGTAAAATCCAATACAAAAATAAAAATTGCAATAAAATAGATTAATTCGGTGTTTTCTTAACTTTAATCAAATCTTTTTCAAAGACAATTTATTTTTCGAGCTTGGCTGTCATCTTATCTTGTAGGAAATTAAATTCTCTTCAAAAGAGGTCCTTTGCAATTTTGGCGTCAAGTCAATAGATTTGGAGAAAAAGTCGAAAAACCACAATTTTTGAGTGAAAATCGACTATAAAATTTTTTACTGACCAGATACATCAAAGATTAAATATTTGCTACTAGGGCTTTTGAAGAAGAAGGATCCCTCTACAATTTCTTTCTATGGTCAAAGAATTTTGATGAAATGTCTCCAAGCTATAAATATTTTAAGCAAAAAACATTATTTTTACGTATTAATTAAATGAGAAAACTTTAAATTCATTTAGCGAGTACTTAAAATTGGAATTAAGAGCCGTCCTTTGGTGGGAATTTTTTATTTAATAGTTCGAACGATATTCCGTCAATGGAGTAAAGAAAAAAAATAGTCGCAAAAAAAAACCACCCTATTGTCTATGTTGTCTTTTCATCTGTGAGGGGAGTAATTTATTGCTTTGCTCGTTTTATCCTAAGTATTACATAATATTTTGAACATTTGTGACTTTATTACAAGGTGTCATGGTAGTAATTATGTTGAACTTAAAACTGTTTTAAAACTTTTTTCTCCCTTTCTTAGTAAACAAATAGCTACACGTAAGTATATATTTACGCGGACAGCTTTTAGATTCGATTTTGTACGTGACCCTTTATCTAGTTGTTGATCGAAGTCATAAATCATAAACCATATCTTCGGGAGTAACTTAGTCTTTGTTTCATTAAAATCGGTCCACTCTGTCAAAAGTTATTGTAATTTGAATGACGGCTCGAGGTAAGTACGAGAGAAAAGTAGTAATCTACGAGTATTACTAATATTATAAAACTTATTTGTTTGGTTGAACGCTCCAATCCCAGTAACTACTGGTCCGATTTGAAAAAATTCTGCCAGTGTTTCATAGCTTATTTATCGAGAAAGGCTATAGGCTGTATATCATCACGCTAAGACTAATAGGAGCGGAGCACTAATGAATAATGCTTCAAATTCGGTTTTTTTTTACTTTTGAGAGCTTCCGCTGCGTGTTAGCGTTAGCCCAAAGTAACTATTCCACGCGGACGAATTCGCGGGCAGAAGCTAGTCTATACTATTATTATAGAGCTGAAGAGGCTGTTTGGATGAATGTGCTAATCTCGGGAACTGCTGGTCCGATTTGAAAAAATCTTCCATTGTTAAATAGCTCATTTATCGACGAAGAATATAGGCTTAGGACCAATAGAAGCGGAGCACCAATGAAGAATGTCTCAAAAATCGGTATTAACGTACGTATTATTTATAAATATTTTCACCCTCTACGTAAACGAAGTCGCGAGTTAAAGTTAGCGTTAGCCCAGAGTAATTGTTCCACGCCAACGAAGTCGCGGGCAGAAGCTAGTCCTAGAATAAAACTGGCCGGCCATTAATTACGTGAGGTGTTTTTGAAAATTTTTTAATCTACCCTCCCTGCCTGGTGAGATGTAAAATTTATCTCGACCGCCTACCCTCTCCCTAACTCACATGAGATCTTACAAAGCTTGTCTTTTGAGTATTAAATACGTTGGATTTATTAAAAAAAAAAAGTGAATTCGCTTTATTATTTTTATACTAGCTTCTGCCCGTGACTTCGTCCGCGTGGAATAGTTAGTTTGGGCCAACGCTAACATACAGCGGAAGCTCAAAAGGAAAGAAAAACGATTTTGAAACATTCTTCATTGGTGCTCTGCTCCTGTTAGTCTTAGCGTCATGATATATTATAGCCTCCCTCGATAAATGAGCTATCTAACACTGATAGAATTTATCAAATCGGACCAGTAGTTCCTTAGATTAGTGCGTTCAACCAATCAAACAAACAAACCCTCCCGGCTTATAATATTAGTATTTTTACATTACATTACGATATATCAAAACTAATTTGTAATGTGTTATATATCACCTTTGTGACTTGTGGTTTATTAAAATGAAACACCGAAATTTATCATTTCGTGCGTGCGCGGCACTTCCTTCCACACCGACGTCTGTCAACGTAATGTGGGGAGCGGGTGTCGCAGGCGCACATATTTAATTATAATATCAAATACATCACATAATGTAATTGTAAAAATGTTTTTTTTTCTTCGCGATTTTTTCGGATAAAGTTATTCTGCTATTCAGTGCTAATCCTACAAATCAAAAATCATAAAATTCGGTCGAGTCTTTCTTGAGTTATAAATGGTGTAACTAACCCTATATAGTTTTACATATGTATATATATACCAATAACGCTTGTCTTTATCGTGACAGAGGTATACAATTTTTTGTTGATTTTTATTATTTTTATGCTTAGACAAATGTGTTTTACAATGTTGGAATGTTAGGTAGTATATTGTTTCGGGAAAATACGTGTTTCTCATTATTTCTATATATTCACGTCACACGCGAATACAATAACATATGTGATAACGGATACATTTGGATATACCTACTATATATTATTACTAGATACGGCACCAGCTTCTTATGTCGTATTTTTTTTTATTATTCTCATATTTTAACTACTGTTGTTCGCGACTTCGAAAGTAGTTCAATTGTTTGTTCGAATCAGCGGGCCCGGCAGACGTTGTCCCGCCCTGATTATAAAACAATCCTTGACAAATTATATACCAAAATGTACCTCATGGATCATTTTATGCACTGGTGAAAACCGCATGAATATGCAGATTTTATGCAGCGTCTTCTCCTAGATCAGTGGTGGCCAAAACCGCGCCCGCGACAGGTTTTCCAAAATTATAATTTAAAAACACCATTTCTTAAAATACATATGTTAAAAATTTTCAATGCGTACTTACTTTGAAAAAGGTTGGCGACCGCTGCTAAAGGAACTCGGTATCGGCAAATTACGCATTCCCTTATTGTTTTCTGTAGGTACTTGTCGCTTCTTGTAGCGAGCATAGTAGGCTACTAGTCCGTTTCTCTCCACGACAGAGAAGATGCCATTGCATTACGAAAATTCATTTTTTTATATTATATAAGATAAAGAATCGAAAATAATAACTGCATAGAAAACTCGTATAGACCGTGGGAAATTTTTAGATTTTTGTGAAAAAAAATTGTTGCCGGTGTCTTGAAATAAATAATAAAATACATCTCAATCATTCTAAGAAATGTCTGTCTATCTGTCTGGCTGTCTGTTTGTTTGAACACGCATTACTGCTATAGTACAACGTTCACGATAAAACCTCACCGAGAAAACAATAAGGCATATCCTCGAGTAACATTTGCATTAATATCGGTTCACTCTATCAAAAGTTATTGTAATTTTAATGACGACGTGACTTAAGTACGTGAGAAACGTAGATAAGTTAATAGACTTAGTACATTCAGGTGATTTTATTAGTCACTGTTTATAACATTAGGTTCCACACGGACAGAGTATGTACATCTATACTAATCTATACTTAATATACTTAATAATACTTAATACTTAATCTCTATATTAATATTATAAAGAGGTAAAGTATGTGACGTTGTGGGTTTGTGAGTTTGCGAGTTTGTGACGTTGTGGCGTTGTAAGGGGTAATCTCAGGAACTACTGGTCCGATTTGAATGATTCTTTCAGTGTTATATAGATCATTCATCGAGAATAGTTATAGGCTATATATCATCACGCTAAGACTAATAGGAGCGGAGCAACAATGAAAAATATTTTAAAATCGGGGTATTTTTTCCTTTTGAGAGCTTCCGCTGCGTCTTGCCCAAAATAACTATTCCACGCGTGCGAAGTCGCGGGCAGAAGTTATTAACTAATTATATTATCTATAATCTATACTACTATTATAATGAGGTAAAGTTTGTGAGGTTGTTGGGCGTAATATCTGGGGAGTCGGAGAAAAATGGTCGAACGAAAACGTTTATTACGAACGCTGCCTTAATTATGAGATATATATGATTGTGTTCTAGAGAAAAATTGTAGCTTGATAATGCCTATTACCGCCCAACGAAGTGGGCACGGGTCGGCTAGTAATATTATAAAGAGGTAAAGTTTGTGAGTTTGTGACGTTGTGGCGTTGTAGGGGGTAATCTCAGGAACTACTGGTCCGATTTGAAAAATTCTTTGTGTGTTAGATAGCTCATTTATCGAGGAAGGTTATAGGCTATACATCATCACGCTAAGACTAATAGGAGCGGAGCACCAATGAAGAATATTTCAAAATGGTGGTTTTTCCTCTTGAGAGATTCCACTGCGTGTTAGTGTTAGCCCAAAGTAACTATTCCACGCGAACGAAGTCGCGGACAGAGGCTAGTAAAGTATAAAAAACCAATTTATTCTAATGAATTCGTAAAATTTCGAGCATTTGCATTGATAACGCTGGCTAAACATTATTGGATGGATACAAAAGAATAATATAGTACAATATTGTACACCTTAGAATGGCCAACTTAAAAATGTTTTTCTACCCTCAGGAACTTATAAAAATGGTTGGCGTCTCACCGAATACCCTCGGTATATCGCATTTTCTGAACGTACTACCGGCCGGCTTGTTGTACTCCATACTTGGTGCCGTGTTTATGACGATCACATCGAACCCTATAATACCGAACACGAGCGGGGTATTCATATTCATCGCGCTTTTACTACATTATGTGTCGGTCGTAGCGCTCGCTTTCGCCTGCAGCTACATCGCCAATAGCAGTAAGTATTTTCTTCTTCTGTTTGATTAGGGGCCGTTCAAGTATCGCTTAAGCAGAACTTTTGTAATTTCTGACCACCCTACCATTTAGGTGGGTGGTAGAGCCACGCTGAAGCTATTACTGGTTTCAGCATGAATGGGTACTACCACCCGACACACAGAAACACCCACGTGAAGTAATAGTGCTTGCATTGTTGCGTTTCGTTCGGTCAGTGACAGCTTCGGAGGACTAACTCCCTCCCCCTTCCCCCTCATCCCCATTCGCCCTCAACCCCCTCCCCCCAAACACAGGCCGACAACACACTTGCGACTCCCCTGGTGTTGCTAGTGTCTATGGACGGCGATGATCACTTACCATCAGGTGACTCTCCTGTTCGTTTGCCTCCGATGACATTTAAAAAAAATTGCCTCCCCCTTATCAGCAAAAGTAAGCAATGCCTCTTATCTCTCCTCCCATAATTACATAAGAATTTATATGTATTTATTAACAAGTCTAGAAATTAGAAATTTATAGTCTACTATTTTTATATATTTTTCATATGGTATGAAGATTAATTTGTTATATGTTAAGTACTTTTATATTAAATAAAGGGTGCCGCGTAATAAAATACATTTATAGACTGTTCCTTAGTTTACTTTTTTTTATTCTAATAACTGCATGTTGACTGGCTCTGAACTTTTAACTGAATTCTTTATACTAAAAATGTTTTTAGAATAAAATCGGCATGTCTTTTTTTCTTTTAAGTGTGTTTTTTCTTTCGTTTTCAGCTCAATACAGCGTATCGTTATCGGTGATCTGTTACGTACTGCTATGGATACCGACGCAGGTTATATTCATGTACCGGATACCACTCGCTATAACTATAATGACGGGAGTGCTGCCCCACGTGCCGATATATTGGTTCTGGAAAGAGGTCGCCGCCCTCGAACGATACGGTCAGTCTTATCAAATCTATCTATACATATCCATCAGAGGACGACTAGACGCCGTGAGGTTTCCCACCCTTACGTGGTTGATATTCCCGTAATTCGTACGAAGCGATTTGCTTCTACATTCATTATACGTACGGCTAAGGAGTGGAATTCACTCCCGGCGTCTGTCTTCCCGTCATCTTATAACTTGGGAGTCTTCAAGAGTAGAGTGAACAGGCATCTAGTGGGTAAGCGCGATACATCGTCGGCCTCATCGTCACTTACCATCAGGTGAGGTTGTGGCCAAGCGCGTACCTGTTGAACATAAAAAAAAATACATATAATAAGAATGTAAATGTAACGTGTCTGTACTTTTTAAATTTTGTGAAAAAAATTGTTGCAGGTATAAGTAATAAAATACATTTCAATCATTTTTAGAAAATTAAATGTCTGTTTGTCGGTTTATTTGTACACGCGTCACTACTGAAGTGCTGCGTCCACGATAAAACCTCACAAAGAAAATCATAAAACATATCCTCGAGTAACATTTAGTAAAATGCATTAGCAATCTCATTAAAATCGGTCACTCTATCAAAATCATTGTAATTTTAGTGATGACGCAACATAACTACTATAGAAAAGTATATAAGGAAATGGAGTTGAACCTCATCCAAAAACCAGAGTATTTTATAACATTAATAAACATAACATAAACATTCCTAAAGTATTGTAATTATAAAGTAAATTGTAAAGTATTGCATTGTTAAAAAATGTTTAATATTTTATTTTCACATAAAATATATAAACCTTAATACTAATGAATTCAATAGTTTAATAATACATATTAGTGCCAATAGATGGCGTTAAACTTATAACGCCATTTTCTAAATAGGACTGTCAAGGCTATCCACCGCTGAATGACATTGCGGCTGCTATTATATTATAGATATGAGAATTTACCTTACGTTGACGATCCTGATCTTGGTTCAAATGGTTCAACATATAACTATTTCATTTTCATCACCGATATTGAGAATATGCCATCTTACTTTCACACTTTATCTAAGACAGTGTGGCGTCACAATGTCACTTTACGTATGTGTGCGTTATCGTGCCATTTGTTTTGTCAAAATATCATGTAGGTAACGTATCTACAGCTTTTTAGTTATAATATCATTGATTATATATGAAATCCACTGTATAAAAGAATTGGCGGGAAGATTAAGTTCTACTGCGTTCGCAGTTCGAAAGATTCGCCAGCTAACAGGTATCGCCAGTGCTAGATTGGTTTATTTCGCTTACTTTCATAGCCTAATGTCATATTATATTTCGTTGTGGGGGACAACAGCTCAGGTAGACACCATATTCCTACTATAAAAACGGGCAGTTCGAGCAATTTATAATTTGGGCCTCGCGAATCATTAAAAACTAAGTTTCAAGGAATTCGATACCTATCTTAATCCTGCCCTCCCAATATATTCTTGATAATTTGATGTATGTCCGCAAAAACTAAGATAATCTGGATTTAGTAATAGACGGACATAATCTACTAGAAATAATAACATACTGGTCACTCCATGTTTCAGGTCCACTAAGACCAGTAACAGTTTTTTAGGTAATAGTCTTAGTTTTTATAACAGAGTCCCAAAGCACATTACCCATTTGCTAGATAGTAAGTTCAAGAGTTATGTCAAGCTGGTCTTAATACATAAAGCCTTATTAAATAGTGTGGATCAGTATGTGAACGACGGTGACGTTAAGAAATGACGCCTCTCTCTGTGCATCCACCAAAACCAAATGTAACTCTAAATGTCTAATTATGTTGTAATAATTAGAAAGTATGTTATGTATAATGTAAAGATAAACCAGATCGAGTTTCTCGCCGGTATATTCTCGATGACTGGGTTATTTACCGAACCGGTGGTAGTGTTGACGTTCATAAGTGCCTTCTCATGGCCTAGATTAAATATAGAGTATTTTGATTTAAATAGAAACTGCTTCTCACCAGAACCCTTATATCTTATATAGGTGAAAGTATAAATATATCTTCTATGATGCGGTTCCACGACGAGCACAGTGCGTCGGTGCTTCTCAGCTACGTGATGATGCTAGTGCAGATTGTCGTCTTCTTCGCCATATCCTGGTATCTGTCACTCGTACGACCCGGACAATACGGACAGGCGCTACCTTGGAATTTCCTCTTTACGGTATTTTTTCTAAATTTACATTAAACACATCCAACACAATCATTCAGCAGGTTTTTCAGCATTTGACCACAATCTTGTCTGATGTTAAATGGCCATGTGGTCTAATATGGTAAACACGCTAAGCCTAGAGGGAGCTGGCTCTCAAGTGCTGCTGCCAGAACACACCAACAGGTGCTTGGTGACAGGTTTTCAACTTGAGGGTGATAACTAGCCAGGCGGACTTACCAAAAACCTTATCAGCATCAACCCATACCAGTCACTTTGACGAGTTCTAATTAAAAAAAAAACTGCCTTAAGAATTCAGTTCTGGTTTAAAAGAGTGTATGTCTTTCAGAAGCAATACTGGACGAAGAACGAAGTCGGTCCGCGTGCGCTTTTAGACGAAGAAGAAGAAGAAGAAGATGAGCATATAGCACAGGATAGGCGTTTCTTCGAGGAACCACCTGGAGATCTGGAGGTCGGCATCAGAATCGTCAACGTGTCTAAGGTAAATTCTTATATCTGTAACTAGCTTCTGCCCGCGACATCGTCCGCGTGGAATACTTTGGGTTAACGCTAACACGTAGCGGAAACTCTCAAAAGGAAAAAGAAACGATTTTGAAACATTCTTCGTTGGCGCTCCGCTCCTATTGGTCTTACCGTGATGATATATAGCATATAGCCTTTCTCGATAAATGCGCTATCTATCACTAAAATAATTGTTCAAATCGGACCAGTAGTTCTTGGAGTTAGCGCTTTCAACCAAACAAACAAACTCTCCAGTTTTATATTATTTGTATAGATATACTGTGTGTGTACAGATACCTGTGGCTCAGTTATTACATGCTGAATTAAAATTATGATAAAATATTGTCAATATTAAAATATGGCGCCATCTATGAGATATATATGACAGTCGGTCCTACAGTTTCCTGTCAACAGACTAATATAAAGTGCCATCTGTTCGAGACTGATGTAACCTACAATTGATAACATTAATAAACATTGACAATCATTTAACTTGTAATTTAAACAACATTGAAGCCATTAATCGAAATATAAATTATCCTATCTATCAAGTTGACCCAGATTATACATAAATGTCAACTTTCATAACGATTGGTTGAGTAGTTGAGTTCATCGTGGATAAACATCAGTACACTAGATTTTTATATATTAAGATATATTGTAAGGTTCCGTATAAATCGAATAAGATTATAGTGGCAAAACTCGACCGCCCCTTTCCTTTTTGAACTGAATTTTGTCAAGTGCTGTCAATGTTTTATGCTGTTTGATATTAGAATACAATGATTAATTGATTTACTGTGTTTATATTTATATTAACAATATACAACAACTATGTTTATGGTGTTTCATTTAGAGAGATAGATCTCTCCATAAAAAAAAGGTGTTTCATTTCGAAATGACTTTTTTTTTAGCTGTCATCCTGACATATCGTTCTAGATGCTGAAAAAAAGAATCCCGCATAATTTGAGCCCTTCAATTTAATCATCAGTGTGATGGCTTGGTTATAGAAATAAAATCAAAAAGGTGATTTCAACACATGATTTTTAAATGGGAAAAATACAAAAACTAAAAATAAATATTTAGGTTTAAAATTTAGGGCTCATATTTTGAACGAATTTTTTTCTCGACATCTCCAACGATATTTCAATGTGTCATGAAAAAGGGTTTTTACAACGAAACTCCCTATTAATTATGTTACATACATTTCGCAGATGTTTCCAAAGCAAAAGGCTCTGAATAATGTGTCGTTGGAGGTCTATAAAGGCGAGATAACAGTTCTGCTGGGACACAACGGCGCTGGAAAGACCACACTCATGTCTATAATAACGGGTGAGTATTATGAAATACCGACATAAAAAAAAACCCTTAACAAGACGACATTTACTAACGATTCTTCCATAAATTGTATTAACAATCAGTGAAAGAAATTTAAGTTTTGATACTTGAGAGAAATATATGAATCTAATCTTTGAATCATTTTACAATTTGATATTAGACATATATATATATATATATATCTCAAAGGAGGCAAACAAACAGGTGGTTCACCTGATGTTAAGTGATCACCGCCGTCCATAGACACTAGCAACACCACGGGAGTCGCAAGTGCGTTGCCAACCTGTGTATGGGGAGGGTAGGAGGGAAGGGAGGTGGGCCTCCGGTGCTGTCACTAACTGAACGAAATGCATTGTTGCACTGTTACTTCACGTCGGTGTTGCTGTGGGTCAGGTGGTAGTACCGCGAGCGAGCACACACATTCATGCTGAAACCAGTAATAGCTTCAGCGTGGCTCTACCACCTACAATATTCATCATCTACAAATCTTCAAAACATTTGGAGGCACCAGTAGTAAAAAGTACTTAACAGAATGTGGTGTACAACAGTGGGACAGTTGAAAAAAAGTGTACCCTTATGGAATGTCTGGTAGATGTGAAATACCGCTATTCGCGAAAACACTTGATAAAAATAATCTATACATATAATAAGAAAGTAAATCGAACGTGTATGTACTTCTTAGATTTTCGTGAAAAAAATTGTTGCAGGTGTCTAGGAATACATTTCAATCATTTTTACAAATGTCTGTCTGTTTGTTGGAACATGCATCACTGCTAAATTACTGCATTCATTATAAAACCTTATAGAAGATAATCTTAAAGCATATCTTTGAGTAGCATTTAGTCTTTGTTTAGTTACAATCAGTTCGGTTTATCAAAAGTTATTGTAATTTTAATGACGATGCGACTTAAGTACCAGAGAAAAGTACATAAGTCAATTGACTTAATATATTCAGATGATTTCATTAGTCACTGTTTTTCACATTCCGTTTCACGCGGACGCGGTGGACGGAGTCTCGGGCACATCTAGTTAATATAAGTCTCAATTTAACTTGGAAAAAAATTATGTGTATGTATGTATATTTATGTTATATATACACACATATATATAGATGTATTTATTTTATTATAGTATTGTATACCTGTATATATTTATTTATCCATTTTCTTCTGTTTTATTTATATAGGCACTAACTACAAAAGTTTTTGCTTAACATCAATACCGCTGGTTAGCTGGAAGAAAATGCCTCATGGCATTAAGCTCGCCAGTGTACAAATCAAAAGTGCAATAAAGAATTCATTCATTCATTCATATGCGAAGGCCCACTTTCCCTCCCCCCACTTGAGCCTTCCTCCCCTCCCCCCAAACACAGGCTGGCAACGCACTTGCGACTCCCCTGGTGCTGTTAGTGTCTATGGACGGCGGTGATCACTTACCATCAGGTGACCCGTATGTTCGTTCGCCACCTATAATATAAAAAAAAAAAATTTGTTTATTTTTTTTGTCTCTACATTTGAAATAAACATAAGAGTGTCTCGGTTAGGTATGACGAGTGCAACCGAAGGCGAAGTCTATGTGAACGGCATGAACACGGTGTCGCACCAGGCGGAGGTGAGGAAGCACCTCGGCCTCTGCCCACAGCATAACCTGTTCTTCTCAGATTTGACCGTATTGGAGCACGTCATGTTTTTCACAATGGTGAGACTCTTGAAATTAACTTGTTAACTATATATATATACCGAAATTCATACTAGAAACCCTAACAAACTAGTCATTCCATGTTTCAGATTTAGTAAAACCAGTAATAGTTTTTTTTATGTAACGATGTTAGATTTTACAAAAAAGGCCCAAAGTATATTACTGATTTGCTGGATTGTGAGTTTATGCGCCATGTTAAGCCGGTTTTGGTGTCAAAAGGCTATAATAGAGTAGATCAATATGGTGGTGATGTCTGGAATCCTCTCTGTGCGTTCACTAAAAACGTTTGCAAGGTTAATGTATTTATGTACAGAATATATATAGAAGATAAGCCTGATCGAGTTTCTTGCCGATTCTTTTCGAGGAGTGGGTTGTTCGTCTGAACCGTTGGTAGTTTTTACATCCATAAGTGCTTTCTCAGGTTCTATATTGAATACAATACAAATAAGTAAGGATTCTTCCGTTTACGTGGTGGCAAATTTCGGAATTTTATGTGGCGTAACAATCTCATCTGACGTTATAAGACGATGTGCTATAAGAGATGGTAGACACAACAAATCTAGAAGGGGACTGACTCACAAGTGCATGTGCCGGAACACGTTAACAAGTGCTCGGTGATAGATTTTCAACTTGACGCTGATAGCTAACTAGAGTGACCTAGAAGAATTTCCACCACCATACCTATGATTTCATCACAATGTTATCCTTCATAGAAACGTCCAACTGAACTAAAACATAATTAAATGTATTTTAAATACTTTTTTGCCTGATTCTACTCTTAGCAATGACTGACAAATGCCTCGCGGACTGTAACTAGTACATTCTAGTGTACAGTTGTTCTAGGTTTTTCTTTTTTTTTTTTAAACTGTGCGACGCTTGACCTCGGTCACACCTGATGTAAAGTGACGACGAGGCATAGGATATAACGCGTTCACGCAGTAAATGCACATGCACTCTTCTTTTGAAGCTTCTTTCAGCGCATTCCACTCCCTTGCGGTTTTTTTTTTTTTTATAGGAGGAAAAAGACGGTCCCCCGTGGAATATCCCCCCCCTCCATAACACTACAACACCAGGGGAGTCACAAGTGCGTTGCCGGCCTTTTATAGAAGTATACGCTCGTTTCTTGAAGGTTCGCATAATAAACGTAGTGTACAGGGTTGCGAGTGAAATAGTTTCGTCGGTGCAGTTGAAAGGCGTCCGTTACCGAGAGGCTCGCAGCGGTGGGCAGCTGCTGCTGGAGAAGCTGGGTATAGGCGAGAAGGGCGGCAGTAGGAGCGGCGAGCTGTCGGGCGGCATGAAGCGGCGGCTGCAGCTGGCGTGTGCGCTCGCGGGCGGCGCCGACGTACTCATACTGGACGAGCCCACCTCCGGGCTGGACGTGGAAACCAGGCGTGAACTCTGGGACTTGTTACTCGTGAGTTTTTCTGTTTTTTTGAAGTTATACTTCTTTAGGCGCGTTATGAAAAAATGATGAGAGTGAAATTTTAATTTTTGTGACACAAAATTAACAGTATGAAGCTGTCTGCTTAACCGCTCATTAAGTCTCGAAAAAAAAGCTACCAACAAAATAGAAATTGAACCTCGATATTAGTCGCGCATGTTGGTACGCTCGTCGTTTTTTTTTTTTTCTACAAACGTAGATTAAGGCGAAAGATAAAATTTTTGAACAGATTGTTATCTTGTTTTTTTTTTTGACAGAAGATTTATAATTTCGCGTCATGACATGCTAGTAAGCGTGACCGACCGTATTGCGCTTGCGTCAGGCTAGCGACGCGTAGTGTAAGAGCCTGTGTACATGTAATATTGATATCTCAATACAATAATTGCGCAATCGCGCAACCCATCAAATATTTGATGAATTAATAAACTATATAAAAATGTATTATAATTATTATTCGGATTCCAAAAAGATGTGAAAATAGATCATACGATAATTGATTTCAAAATTCAAAAGAGAACACTGTCTAAATTCCATTGTGTTGAATTTTCACTTCTGTCGATTGTCGTTATGACTGCCTCTACATTTTTTAATACATATCACAAGTTTCACCATTTTATACTACATATTTGACAGTCATGTATTACAAGTTTGATTATTCTACACTACATACAAGCGGGCATACGACAGGTGTTGTCCCGTCTTGATAATAAAAAAAATATAAAAGTCCATGGCAACGCCATCTACCGGGTCTGATTGTAAATCTAAACAATTCTTAAATCCACTTGAACACTACCACAAAAAGTTCATAAAAATGTGTCCAGCTGTTTAGGAGTTAGGTCACGTATACACGGACAGAAGAATTATATATATATAAAGATAAAGATAAGTATATATCCCGAATGAAATATTAGTAGGAAGTAGTAATATACAAGAATTACATAGTAATACAAAGAATTACAAAGTAAATATTCATCCATTCTGAGAAACTTGGTTTATAATGTGATTGTGTGTTTGTCCGTGTGTGGGGACGCAGAGCCTCCGCGGGTCGCGCACGGTGCTGCTGACGACGCACTTCATGGAGGAGGCGGAGGCGCTCGGGGACCGCGTCGCGGCGCTGCACCACGGCGCCCTGCGCTGCCACGCCACCACCATGCACCTCAAGAAGGCGATCGGTAACTACCACCCACAATACACTACCGCCCATAACAAACTGCCACCCACCACAAAATACCAACCACCACACTACCGCCAATCACAAACTACCACCCACCACATTCTACCATCCACCACACACTACCACCCCACAACCACAAACTACCAAACACCACACACTACCACCCGCCACACACTACCGCCCATAACAAACTGCCACCCACCACAAACTACCACCTACCACAAAATACCAACCACCACACTACCGCCAATCACAAACTACCACCCACCACACACTACCACCCACCACACACTACCACACACTACCACCTACCACACACTATCACCCATCACACACTAACATTTGTATATAAAAAAGGCCGACTCCGATGATGTTTTCTTTCAGGCACCGGATACCGGTTGTCGTTCACGACGATCGGTGCTCCGAACAGTGACGCGATTACGTCGCTCGTGACGTCACAGGTCCCCGACGCTACCCTCAAGGAGAAGACCATGAACTCGCTTTCGTACAACCTGCCGGCGATCGACAGTGACAAGTTCCCAACTCTATTCACTGATTTGGAATCGAAAAGATCGGAATTGGGCATAGACTCGATCGGTGTAGGGATATCGACGCTAGAAGAGGTTTTTCTCAAGTGAGTACGTTGACTCTGTAGTTTACGTTTAAAAAAAAAATCGTGTGTGAGTTTACACGTGATAGAAGTGAAACTTAGTATTCTGATTAGTTTTTTGAGATAATGAGAAGATGGTGCACATTGGTTTTTGGCATAATTTTGTAATATCATTACATAGTATAAAACAAAGTCCCCTACCGCGTCTGTCTGTCTGTCTGTTCGCGATAAACTCAAAAACTACTGAACGGATTTTCAAGCGGTTTTCACCAGTGGATAAAGTGATTCATGAGGAACCTTTTGGTATATAATTAGTCAAGGATTTTATTATAATCAGGGTGGGACAACGTCTGCCGGGCCCGCTAGTTTTAGTATATATTAACATTGCTAATAATGCATAAGTTTCATGAGTCTCGCACAGACGGCGTTTTAAATTAGTTTGTAAACAGAAAACTGTTGGCCCGACTGTTATAGACATCTCATAGATGGCACCACGGTTTAATTTTGAATTTCTCATTCAATAACTCAGCCACAACAACTCGTGCCCGGGTCAGTTAGTATAAAGATAGATACTTGTTTTTTAGATTTTGTAAAATACGTATAATGGTTTCTAGGTTATGCAGTGATGTCGACAACTCCCTCACCGATGACGAAATCGATGGAACGACTAATGGTAAGAAATCTAAAGCACTTTCGTATGCTAGCTTTCCAGAAATGGCGCACATAAGATTAAAAAAATAATGGTGGTCTTATAGTCTGAGCCTTGGAATATCAATCTGATATCCGCAGGTTTGAACCCCGGCATGTACCAAAGAATTCTTCGAAATTCGTGTACATTTACTAATTTAAATTGGTAACACTATCGGCTGACGGTGAAGGAAAGTTTCGTGAGGAAACATGAAGCTGAGGAATGTTCTTGTAGTACCACTGTATACGGGGAAACATAGAACTTTGGATTTCTCCGAGTTTGAAATCACCTATACCCCTGGGCTGGCGTGCTGATTATGCCCATACCTTCCATCGAGAAGAGGCCTATTTCCCTGCAGTGAGTTTCTTCCAGGCTGATGATGAAGGTCCTCTTCAGAACGTTAACGGTCTTGAACATTTTTATGGAGTGATATTTATATATAGCCATATGATATTTTTAAAAATTTATTATCCCCCCCCCCATTCTTTTCCTTTTTATTCCTACTAACCAACAGAAAAAAGAAGATGGGAACATTCAGCCCGCGTGCATTTAATATAGACCTTTTTAACTTTATTTTAAGTTTAGTTATAACACACATTATGTACTATAAACACTATAAGTGTATTATTCATTACGGCAGTATTATTAATAATTGTTAAATTAAAAACATCACACCTACAAATACGCGCTGTCAAAGTAATATTCGATTTAAAATCATACAGTACTTTTCAGATACACTTTCGTGATTATATTTGAATATATTCTTTTAACATTGGAATTATACAGTTAAACTGGAACGAAACTTTGACACTGGCAAAACTATCCGCAGCGCCAGTCGAACGAGGAATTAAAATTTCGATATTTCAGAGCGACAATATACAAAGCTGACGGGCGCACGGCTATACCTTCGCCAATCGATCGTATTACTGAAGAGACAAGTAAAGTATCTGATGTCCAAGGAATCTTCCTTCCTGTTCATGGTGAGTCAGTTTCTATCTAAATCAACAATCGGTTGCCATGGATACCGTTGTAACATTGAAACGGATATCAAGTCAACAATTCCTAAAATAGAGTAATCACAGCCTTGAAAAGAATTAATAACAAGTATTATTAAAAATCAAATATTTATTTTATATGATATTTTAAATAGCAGAAGCGTACTAAAGTGTTAGCGATTAGTACTATTGACTACGTTAATATTGACTCTTACTAAGTTGTTATCAGAGGAGTTTTTGGCGGGATTTTGGTCTGTCATGTAGTAGATTTTATATTTTATTCATAATCTTGTGTTATTCGACTCTATACATTGTAAACATTTTGTAATATTGGTGGTGTTTTACGTAATATATTTCGGTTATTGTGCACAAGTAAAGTGTATGGGAAATAATACCACGGAGCATGAATTCTGAGATGCCACAAAAACTCTCTGAATGCTGCGATACGCTCTTTTCACACTTGATATGTGATATTATTACAGCGGTCCCCAACCACCGTGTCGCGACACATTAGTGTATAGCAAGCACCTGTCAAGTGTGTCACGAGATTTACGAATACGATATTTTTAATTTATTATTATTACCAACGATTCTCCACGTAAATAAGTAATGGTGTCGCGAATTTATAAAGAATATATTAAAACGTCGTTAAGTAAAAAAGTTTTAGAACCGCTACATTATCATGTAGTTCTTCCAACTGTTGACATATCTGTAGATAGATTCAGATTCCTACATATTGCTTAGATATGGGGTTCTATTACGACAAAACCAAACAACGTAAATGACGTCATAATTTAATACTATCCCGCATCACCAGCTCCTCGATTATACATTAAGAAATATAATGATGTTGTTAGCATAAAAAAAAAAGTTATATACTTGACGTCACGAAATCAGTGCCGTTACATACCGTTACGGTTTTATTTCCTTACCGTCTTTACTTAAGTTTAAGTTAACTTTAAGTCAGACTAACTAAAAAAATGTGTATAAAATTACAGCAAGTGTTTGTACCGGTACTTTTATTGAGCGTGTTCACGAAAACGTATAACAACGGGCGGGACGTGGTGATCGAGGGCGACAAACCGATCTCTCTGAACCTGGACCTCTACAGCATGATGAAGGATAAGCGAGCGTTTTACAACGTCAACGCTACCGACAACCCTCTTCGAACTATAATCGACACATATAGTAACGTCGCGTTCGAACAGGCCTCCGATATACCAGACGGTTCGTTATATATCAATTTATGTTACTACTAGCTCATACCGGCGACTTCACCCGCGAAAACCGTAAAATATATTATTTACAAATATACCTAGCTTACAAAACTTCAGATGTTGTCCCACCCCGATAATAAAAAAACGTAGACAAATTATGTTTAACCCTTACTCGTGAATCACTCTATCTGCTGGTGAAAACCGCATGAAAAGCTATTCAGTAGTTTTTGAGTTTACCGCGAACAGACGGACAGACATGGTAGAGGATTTTGTTTTATAATATGGAATGATGTTATCTGTCTACTTCCTCTCTCCTGCAATACGCATCATACTGTTTACCCCGCTTGTCGACGGCAAAAAAACACGTCGCTGAAGGTGTAACCCTTAGAAAAATCCATTTTTTTTAAATTGATAATTATATTCAATGAAGTAACCGAGGTATTTTTTAAATGTTTTAAGCAAAGTAATACTTTGCTTGCAATTATTTTTTTGTACTATTTTTCCCATAATTCACATATGTATGTAGTCGTGAAATTGTTTGAATCTAGTTCCATATCTTTATGAAATTCCATTCTAAAATTCGCAAATAGCACTTTAAAAAGTTATATGTAGTTCAGACACGATAGAAGTGAAACTTGTTATTCTGTTTTTAAGAGAATGAGATGAATAAACTATGGAGGCGGTAAACATTAGTTTCCGGCATTATTTTGTTATATCTTAAACTATACATATTAGGTCTTTACCTATGAAATTGCCGTTTTGTATGAAAAAATTTAAACGAATTTTTTTTTTGTATTTTTAATTTGTATTAATCGAAGTAATCACCCATGCAATCAATGCATCTTTGCCAACGCAGTGGCAGTTTATTGATGCCCTTCTTAAAGAAATCAGCTGGACGGGAGGCAACAAATTCTTCAAAGGCATTTTGTACTGCCTCTCGGGTATTGAATTTTTTTCCCGCCAAGGAGTTATCCAAATTCTGAAAAAAGTAGTAGTCTGTAGGCGCAAGGTCTGGTGAGTAGGGCGGATGACGGAGAACTTCCAACCCCAGTTCTTGCAACTTGGAGACCGTCTGCTGTGCAGTATGAGGTCGCGCGTTGTCGTGCAGGAGCAGCGGAGACGAGCGATTGACCAATGCTGGTTGGAGATGTGCCAGCTTCTCCATCATTGTGTTCAGTTCTTCACAGTACACATCTGCAGTAATGCTCACCCCGTTTGGTAAGAAGCTGTGATGAATCACACCGGCGCGAGACCACCAAACAGTGACCATCACTTTTCTAGGGGTAAGTTTTCGTTTAGGGCATTGTTTAGGTGCTGAACCAGGATCCAACCAACCTGCTGAGCGCTTGCGGTTATCAAACAGAATCCATTTTTCATCGCAGGTAACAATGCGGTTTAAAATTCCTTCATTTGTGTGTCTGTTGAGCAGTGCAAGGCACGTCTCGACGCGTACTTCGCGCTGGCGATCATTGAGTTCGTGGGGCACCCATTTGTCAAGCTTTTTTACCTTGCCAATTTGACGCAAATGGACCAATATTGTTTTGACGCTAATGTCGAACGCTGCTGCTAATTCGGCCGTAGATTGTGTATCATCAGCTTTCACAATCGCCTTTAATTCGTCATTGTCGACCAAAGTCTTCGGACGACCGTGAGGTTCATTTTTCAGGTCGAAATTCCCAGAACGGAAGCGAGCAAACCAATAACAGGTGGTGCGTTGGTTTGTAGTGTTACGTGCCGCTTGTGCCGCGTTGCTGCCACGACGGTACTCATATTCCATAATTACTCGAATTTTTAACGTATCCATGATGACAAAAAAGATTGAAATGCGATGAAAATGTAACACTAATCAATATACAAATGACTACTTTTGGAAAAAGAATTCCATGTTTTTAAAATAAAATTAATTTGAAATTAGAATTATTAGACAAACAAAAATTATTTTGATTTGAAATGGCCAGTACTGCAGAACGGCAATTTCATAGGTAAAGACCTATTATAATAAAAATGAAGTGTCTGTATGTAATATCAAAATACTCTAATTTAGACTAGATGTTAACTGCGGCTTCGTCCGCAATGCTATCTCCAAAAGGGCTGAACCAATTTTCACGGCACTTTCACCGGCAGATAGCAGACATCATAACAAGTAAATTAGGCGATTTCAGTTTATACTAGCTGTTAATCGTGGCTTCACCCACAGTGCTTTCTCCAAAACGGTTTGACCGATTTTCACGAGACTTTCACTGTATACAACGCTACATGATGTAAGTGGCGTGCGTGTCGTGCTTACAATTGTTATTAGTGAGCATTTCTATAATTGTACATGGTCTCACAAGTTTATATTTCTTAGAATCAATTTTAAAAAACGCGTGCGGAGCTGCGGGTACTGCTAGTATATAATAACAATGTAAATAATACATAACAAAGAATAATTTTTAAGAGTGTGCGCGATAGGCACTACGATTCAACAGAAAATAATGTGGTATAGATTTCAATGATTCCCTCTCTCTCTCTTTCGAGTACATCAAAAAAATATACTATTATGTCATTTTCTCGCAGCCTAAAGCCTATATATACATTTATAGTTATCTATTTTTCGTTACACATTTTCGTTTCATAAAATTAAATTCGTTTGATGAAAAATTAATGATTTTGTTTACGAACGTAAACATTTAAAAAAGATTTTTATTATTTACCTCTCTGGCGACGCTCTTATTCACAAAACTCTTACTTCCTGCCCGTTCATGTGTGTTTCTCTGTTATCATCTTCTTACCCTTATCCCACCTAAGTAGTGTCGGCACAACAGGTTTTCCTTTTCCACTCTACCCTGTCAGATGTCATCTCAGCATATTCACACCTTTTATACACATATCATTTTTCACATAATCCTTACATACATTTTTCGGTATTTTATAGAATTAAATATACCGCCTGAATGGTTAAAGAGTAGCAATATTACCAGACTAGGCCCCCTTTGCAGCGGCCCAAGCCTAGGTCCGTTCCATCGGCGTGGATCACTTGAGTACGCTGCTCGCGCGATACAGTGACACAAAATCTTACAATACTGCAACAACATTACACATATCACCTCCACACACGTGCACGCACTCATGCTTACACGTGATAGTGGATGGGTTATTATTTTTGTTTTTCCCTTATTGGACTGAAACAGTTTAGAAAAATTATCCAACACAAAATACATATAAGAGTTGTTGAGGTATGTATGGTACACATATATGTTTCAATAACTCATATAAGTATGAATATGTAGCTAAGCTTAGGTTAGCTCAGATAGGTCGCGAATTGCGTGAATTAGGCAGCAGCCCAAGCCAAGGTGTGCCGCGCACCCTTGAGCTAGTTGTCAAAATAAATCGGCTGAGTGCCTTAAGCGCTCCAGTGACTCCTTTGCAGTCCGGTGAAGCTGTTAAGACCTTGCTAGGTCAATAGCGCAGTCAGTTCCAAAAAAAAAGTACCAATATTCACAGAGGTTACTGAATACTCGTTTCTGGTTCTAAATCAATTTAAAAAAATAGGTACTTAATATTTGCCCTAATTATTTCGAGAAACACAAAACTGATATTCACTCAAAACACCTGATTTACGTAAAAAGGGTCTGGTGTAATAAATACCGATGTGATGACGTCATACGCATTCAATGTGCGCGCGCCCGTGTCCCGCACCTCGGCCCGAACCCTTCACCGCTTTGTTCCACCTTGCCGCATTCCGACGACAGTAAGCAGTTACGTAATGACTAACCTTGAAACGCGCCCTTGCACATTTCGTCCATTGAACCTAGATGCCTTGATTTCTCTACGTTTCAATATGATACCCATATTTTTAAAAGTTTTATAACAAACTTTAACTAAGGTTCTCTTTGTTGTTTATTAGTATTTGTTAAATGTGGCCATGAACTATCACACGATTAAATATTGTTATCCTTTAAACAGTCACCTGGTAAAGTTCTTCCTATTATCTTGAATGTCTTTTATATTTATTTCAGCAAGTAAAACAGATTTTATTATTTCAGCCGCGCTCGCTATCGCCAAAGGTGACGTCATGGAGTACAAGAAATATTTAATCGGCATAGAGTTGAACAACACAAATACTAAGGTATTATTAAAAAAAAACAATATTTGTACTCTTTTTCAGACGGTTTCGCAGTTTTTTAATCCTACTAATATTATAATTGCGAAAGAGCGTTTTTTTGTTACGCTTTCACGTCTTAATTACAAAACCAACCGTCAAGAAATTTTGTATGTATATTGTCAGGTATACAGAAAAAACGATATAGAATACCTATTATCCAGTAATGTAATATTCCCGAAGGATAAAGATTGGATATATTAGGCGAAACCACGAGCACAAACTAGTATAACTTTTGTTTTCTTACAAGTCTCTTGCGACCATTCCAATGAAGCTAACAATATGGTGGCCGTCTTGTTAGAACTTTCCAGGTAGTTTTTGTCAGAATCCATACTCCGTGGTATTATTTCCCATTCACTTGTGCACAATAACCGAACTACATTACATAAAACACTACCAATATTACAGAATATCGAATCAAATAACACAAAAGCGTGAATAACATATATTATTCACTACGTGACTGTTCCAAGATCCAGCCACAAATTCAAAAATTAAATTATTTCCGTAATCATAAGCAGGCCTTTTTTTTTGGGCACACTAATTTTCGAAGGTTGTAAGTACAAAATACTGCCTCCATGTCCCTTGCCACTGTGTTTTTTGGGGAAACTGTACGCCTTGTAATTTTGGGAACTTGTGACATATTGAATAATACATTACAGACGAAGACAGACAGAAGAACATTTTCAGAACGAAAACCAATGAAAATCACAAGATATAGTTTTAGGTTGCTTCCCATATATTGAAATCAATTTATTATAAACTATAAATCCAAATCAAAAAGGCGAGTCTAAAAACATCGCGTTTAATTTTTTTGTAGAATTACGACTTTCATATTTTTATCGCCCTATGTCTGACCTTTTACTGCACAGACAAACCACTATGCGAGCAGTATCTGTTCAGGAAAGAAAGATTACATTTTGTATTTTGGATAACTTTGACCTATTAAAAGATAATTAAGAAAAAAAAAGTTCTATTTTATATACCTATATATTTTATATACCTATCTATTTTATATACCTATCTTTTTTAAACACTTTCCAATTTTTATTATGGCAATTTTTCGATATTTTTGGAAATGCGTGCCCCCCACAAAAAAGGCCTGCTCATAAGTATGTTGTATATACAGTATGTGTGTGTATTTTTTCATTTCAGATATTGTATACAACTACAGTGCGTCACGCGGCTCCCGTCGCTCTGAACTTGTTGTCGAACGTGTTCGCCTCCCAACACTTACCGTCAGATGGCGCCACCATCACCACTCTGAACTCGCCGTTAAGCAGAACGAGGACTTACAATCCCATGTACAAAGAACCGAAAGCCATGTTCCTCGGAATCATGTGGATACTCTGCGTTATAGTCAGTGAGTTTATTTCACTTATTATAAGATTTGGACGAACGTAAACCGTCACGCCCGGCGTCGGTGATGCACGGAATCGTGTGTTCTCGCTTCATCAATCGTCATCTACCGCATTTTATGACTTGTATCGTGTGTTAATAAATACACACCCACTTTTTTGAAGTTATACTTCTTTAGGCGCGTTATGAAAAAATGATGAGAGTGAAATTTTAAGATGCGCGCGCATCTGTGACACAAAATTAATAGTATGAAGCTGTCTGCTTAAACCTGACACCCTGAAGTTAGCTATAGTCAACATTTTGTTTCTTTGTATTTGTTGTTCGTATTTCTTTGTATTAAAACTTTCAATGTATTAAATACCTTTTTTTCTATTGTTAGTGTCGTTTTTTTCTACAAACGTAGATTAAGGCGAAAGATAAAATTTTTGAACAGATTGTTATCTTGTTACGCCAAAGAAGTATAACTTCTAACGCGTGTACATAAGTACACACACACTTTTTATTATAACAGTATATATGACGTCACTATACATGATAGTAAAAGCACGGTACAATCCTAGGAGGTAATGAGAAGGTTTGTTTGAATTTCGACACTCGTATGCATATACACATTTGTGTGCTATAGAAACAGACAGAAAAAGGAAGTCGCATGGAGGAAGAAACAGAAGATCATATAACGCTTTTTCCTTACGTGACGATTTTTATCAGTCAATTCTTTTTAGTTCTTTTAGGTTTTAGGTTCTTTTTAGCCAAGTTTAGGAACTTTGCCCAAAGAATAATGTGCATGTTTTTATCGCGGTGTTAACTGTAGTGTACCTGACAAAAAGTGTAATAAAATCAAAGGTGGCTATAAAGAGATCGGCAATTGTCGCTCTTATGGCGATCTACAAGCCTACTAGCTTCTGAACATAATATAAAAACCAGACTCATGTTAATAATTTCAATTTACATATTATAAAATTTAAATAGTTCAGAGATTGTAATTGATCTACACAATTAAAAAAATAACAATTATTTTATTGCTTTGAGTTTTCAGTACTGTCGAGAGTCGTTACGACTGCCTCAACTTTTTAGTTTATATCATTCTAAAAAGATGTATATCATTAGTGGCCAACTCCGCGTCCACGATTTATATATATAATACGCCCGCTGTAAAATTCCTAAAATACATATAATTATAAAATACGATATCTTAAAATGTAGGATGTAGGATTGTTTTCCACCTAAAAAAAACAAACAAGCTGTCTACCGCGCTGTAAAAATTGTTCATCATGCACTCACCGCGCTGTAGAAATTTTTCATTCCGCACTTCGGAAAAGAATTGGCCACCGCTGATGGAAAATAATTTTTGGCACAGTAATACTCGCGACGAATATAAACGCTGCATCGTTACCGTGCAAGGAGCGCGCGTCCGGCTCCCGCCATATCCACATAATGTCCGGGTGCCCCCCGGAGCTGCACTGGCTCTCCACCCTGCTCTTCCACATGATGGTCTGCATGCTGATTCTCATCATACCGACGCTCCTCGACGCTAAATTTCTGGAGGGAGATCACACCATCGATCAACCGGATTTCCTCTGTGAGTAAACATTTCCTCTCCTCTATATCGTCTATCTTATTACAAAGTTATGTCACTCCGTACTCGTAGAAGGAATTCTGACATAGTTTTTTTTTAATTGCTACATATAATCACAGAGTTTTGAGCGCTTGAACTTTGCGATTCCACGTTTGGGCAGTCGCTTGTATAATAGAACAAATTTTTGTTTGTCTCATTACAGAACAATAGTTTGGTTGCCATGATACAAACTATGCTTAATTCAGAATTATAAAGTTAATGAAGCTTTGAAGAAAAATATTACCACACTTTCTGGAAAACAACGCAGACGCTTTTCAGTGACTTTCAGTTCTGTCTTCAGATTAAAATTGTTTTTCTATCATTGTATTATTATTGAAGTAAAACTTCTTTAGGAGCGACTAGGAGATAAATGGACTACAATGCAACGTTACGGCAATATGGGGTCAGGTTTCTGTACCATCCGGTTTTTAAATATTTTTGATTTTGTCAATAAATAGTTTATAAACAAATCGATCAAAAAATTTTGAAAACAAAAAATAAATAAAAAGTTTTAAATTTAATAATAATAACAATCATACAATGGAATTCATTACGTATATATGGGCGCGCGACCGTCCTGCCATCTGGTTTCACTATAAGTAAGTAACAAATTAAATCAAAGCTTCATTATCTGTAGTGCCTTATTAGTATTACATCATCAATAAATGCCTTTTTAAATTCTCATATGATGTGTTTATTTATAACTTAATCGCCATCTCTTATAACGCCAAAGAAGTTTTACTTCAATCGTGTGTGACGGTTACACGCACTTATTTTTTTAATCGTACAATTATTTGTTTATAACCGTTTATTATTATGTATGGTGAAAGTACAGAGATGCAGTAATTTGTAGACAGCATTATTCAATTATTTGATGTTTAAACCTTATTTGAAAATGTGTCATCTCTCGTATTTTATTGTTCAAGGTTTCCATAACATAAAAGAGATTTCTTTAGTGTATCCGTAACTCTAAACATTTAGAAACCATGTAATAAAATATTAGTTATTTTGAGTTTTGTTTCCCTCAAAACAGAATTATTATCTAACCAGCCATTCACTCTTGGTATATTTATACCAATAAACACAATAAGATTTGCAAGAATCGCTGAATATTTTTCATATTCTAAAGACAGTCCGACTGGAAGGTCTTTGGGATTTCTAAACTGGATACCAATTAGACGCGAATCTACTGAACGGATAAACGTAAAATTGACGCAAAAATGATTGGTGCCCAATTTTTTTTTTAATTATTAATATAGTAAAACTCCTAAAAATAACTATAACCTTGAAGAATTTACCTATTACATTTTTTTTTATAATTGCTTCCCTCTTTTTTTTTTTTTTTTTTTTTCGTTTTTTTTTTTTTTCCTTCTGAGTCTATGTCTTTTCAAAAATAAGCCTTACAGTTTCCTTCTCTGTGTCCTAGTCCCCTTTTTATAATAATGTACACGTTTGCGTTGTATTGTTAACAATTTTAGCTGTCAATTTGACAGCCATTTGCGACAGCAATTTGTCATCAATTTGCGAACCAATTGAGACCTCTGGTAATTATATCTAACGTTTTCGGGGTTTTTTTTTTTAATTATATTTCAGGTGCTCTATTTGTGATCCTGATGCTGGGTTGCCTTTCGTTCTTCGCGCTGACGTACATCATCACGTTCCTTTGCTCCGAACGTGTGGCCGGCATCGTTCTTCTACCATTCCTGCTCATATTCGGTGAGAATCATTATATCCATCGCGTAGATTGACTATTTTAATACTATTATAAGTAAAAAAAAATCAGTAAACTAATTGTAGTGTAAAGGTGCTGGTTCAAGGAGGCGGTAAATAAGGGAAATGCGGAGTCACCGGTCTGGATGATGCGGTTTTATGCGGGTGATATGTGCACTTCACTCGCGGCGATATATATTCGGCACTATATTGTTTTTAGCGTCTATAAGGTTTTTAACACTTAAAGGTCACAGTGTATAATGAACGGTAACTCCGGTACATTTTGCGTATGCGTGCGTTTCGTTGCGTCCGCGCTTAAGACGGTGGCGAAAGTGATTAGTTGGAAGGAAGGGGCGAGAGGTGGGCGGAAGGGTAGCTTGTACGTTCGGAAACCTAAATATATAATGCGCGCCAACACTAATATATTTTGTTACTAATTGACCCGGCCACCCGTTGCTGTGGCTCAGTTATTACATGTCGAATAAAACTTATGATAAAGTAGTTGGTATTCTGAGGTAATGAGTCTGCTTAAAATTTCTCGGGGTAAAGAATGGTAAATTAAATTGAAATTTGATGAGAAATTCAAAATTGTCGAATTGTGGCGCCATCTATAACAGTTAGTCCCATAGTTTTCTGTCAACAAACTAATTTAAAGCGCCATCTGTTCGAGCCTGATAAAACTTGCAATTAACAACAATAATCAACAATGACAATTATTTAATGTGTAATTAAAAAATATTGAGGCCATTAATCAAAATATAAATTATCCTACACTAGCGGACCCGGTGGACGTTGTCCCGCTCTGATTAAAAAAAGTACTTGATAAATTATATACCTAAACCTTCCTCATGAATCACTCTATTTACTGGTGAAAACCGTATGAAAATCCGTTTAGTTGTTTTTGAGTTTATCGCGAACAGACAGATAGACAGACGTGGCAAAGGACTTTATTTTATAATATGTATTGGTGATAACAAAGTTAAAATTTCGCCGTCCATAAAGTTTCTTTCTTTTGTGATCTTCAAATCTTACGTGCACAAAATTTGTAAAACGGCTAAAATTGGATTTAGCTTATTATGTAATGTAATGATACATATATCGTGAACATTCCCCACGATATCGTATATCCTCTTTCTGTAACGCTTGTTCGCACCATGATTGATATTGGGTTATATTGACAAAAGATCAATGCGTGTAACCGTCTCTCGCGATTGAAGTAAAACTTCTTTGGCGTTATAACAGTAGCTGATAAATGGCACAACAGATAATGAAGCTTTGATCTAATTTGTTACTTACTTACATTGAAACCAGATGGCAGCACGGTCGTATACGTAATTAATTCTATTGTATGATTTTATTATTAGTCGATTTCATATTTTTTATTATAATTTTTTTTTTCAAAAATTTTTGATTGAATTGTTTATAGACTATTTATTGACAAAATCAAAAATATTTTAAAACCGGATGGTACAGAAACGTGACGCTATATTGCCGTAACCGTACTTCCGTTGCATTGTCGTTCAGTTACCTCCTAGTCGCGCCTAAAGACGTTTTACTTCAATAAGAATTATGTAACACAATCACTTGTTTATTAACAACAGACGATATGCACTAATCACACTCTATGAGTGCCCTCGCATTACTATACCTATGCTTATTATATAATACAGTTTGTTTTTAACGTATACCTACTACAGGTATAATTTTAAGTTCTGTTACTTCTATTAAAAAGAAACATAAAATACTTAAATAATGTAATTTCTAAATGGCTAAAGGTGGACTTAGCTAATTTTGAAATGTAACGAGACTCGCATGTCGATGATCGTTGTGTGATCACTATCAGGTTGCATCACGCCAACGATAACGGTCGTGAAGGACCTGCTGGAGGACGAATCACGCGGCGTTATGTACTACGTGCTGATGTTGGCGAACTACGTGATGCCCCCGCACACGCTCGTGTCGGCGAGCGCTAAGGCCGTGCATGTGGCGAGGGTTAATGCCTTCTGTACCCTCAATAGGGACCTCTGCCCTAATTTGTATATGGAGAACGACGAGGCCTTCGATGCTGTCCGGTGTTGTGGTAAGTTGGTACCAACTGTAGCGACACACGGCTGACACACAACATCCCTACACTACAAAAATTTACACGGGAAACCAAACGCGTCACTCTAAAAAAGTAAAAATCCAAACAACTCCTGGCTCAACAATTTCATTGTCCATTTCTTATTGCTTCTATTCTTTTATTGCCCGGATGTGTATTATCAATTCCTGGTATCTATCATTTTAAAATTCCTTGTATTTTGAATTATTTACACTTGTTCTGTTTGAGTCTATATTAAAATATGCCTGTTCAGCTCAATATAAATGGTTTGCATACCGACTACTCTTTAAATAGAGCGTTCTCGCGCCCACACCCGCGAAACCACCGATCACGCCGCCGTGTTCAAGCGGCAATTTCGCTCCCGCACACCCGACGCGGCCTCCCTCGACACCAACTCAAGCCTAAGCCTGACCTATCGGGTATACTGCTAGCGCGATACAGTCATACCGCATTTACTAGTTCCCTGCACACATCACACTGCACTCCACACTCATACGTAACGTACACTAGTTCTGTATGGGAACCCTATATACATGTACGACTTAGTGCGAAACATATGAAGGTATCCATCAAGTTTGACTTTAGTTATTGTCAGTTTACGGGATTAAAAACCAAAGTACATATTCTGTTTTTATTGAAATATTTACTTGATTTATTATCGTAATAATATAAAACATTACATGTCATCTATGTTTGTACCTGTATAATTTAGCTATGTATATGTTTCTATGGGGTGGCAACCACCACAGCCACATTGGTCGGGGTACCTAGCCTAGGCAGTGGACTGTATTTAAATTGGCTGGGGGTAGATAACCCTGGAAAAATGTATGCCGAAAGGATTTCCTTATAAATAGGATAAACGTTCACTTATCTGATATAATATATCTTCTCCGCCACCGTTTCCGATGGTGAGAGCACCAGTTTTCCAAAATGTATATACACAAAGCACAAAACAAAATTCCGAGCCGCCATGTCGCTAGTATGGTGAGCGAGTCCGAAAAAGTGCGCGTTCCGAACAAGTGACCGATCATCCCTGATTGTCCGTTGACATACAATGTGTCAAATAATATTTTGCCTACCCCCAACCAATTTATGCCCGAACACTATATTTCCAATATATTTGTACGGTTACGTACATTGCATGTGGCTCTACTTATTGTCCGGAGATCTGAATTGAAACGATTACATATCACACGTACGATTACGTGCAACAATTACGTTGCACAAGAACACCAGTGTCACATATAAAAAAAAACATATATGACCTAACAAACAACTTTGTCCCACAAACGGGCACCCCAAGAACATAATTATGTAAGACAAGGACTTGCTCCTCATCCCTACAATATTATTATCTCCGTAATATCCATATTACAGTATTACTTCTTTTGTGCGTTGTCTATACTGTGCTATTTTAGATTATTCCGAGGTACACTGAATATTTAACGATTAAGTTTAAAATGAGTGTTTGACACTTGATATTGGCGAAATTGCATACATTGCCAGATGGCATAACATAAAAACACAGAACATGAAGAAATACAGAGATAATATATTACAGCCGGAGAGAATCCTGCGGCCTACTTCCGCATGAACCAGTACGCGCCTCTGGCAGAGATTATAATACTAGCGGTGCAATTTGTAGCTTTCATGGTGAGTGAAAATATTAACTATAAAAAAATATATCCTTACGTCCGTAGATAATAAAACAATGTTGCCTGTAAAATAAAATAATCACACATACATTATTATTATTATATTACATTTATAAACAGTTTGTCAATGAAAAAAGGTACACATATTTTTTATAATACACCTAATTTTAAATTCATGTAAAACAAATTATTAGTATAAACTATACTTTATAATTAATAAATAAAATAGAAATAAAAATATATAATTGTGAGTTGAGTAGTTTTTGAGTTTATCTCGAACAGACAGACGTGGGAGAGGACTTTGTTTTATAATACGTAATGATTGTCGCGTGAAATTGTTCTTCAAGCCGAAACGAAAAACTATTTTGTTTTTTTTTTTTGTTTTACAAAATAAAAAAAATGATTGATTTATCTGTGTATGAATAGTCGATGGTGTTCCTGTTGGAGCGGGGCGTGTTCAACAGCTTGTTGGACCGCCTCATGAATTTACGTTACTCTGCGTCCGCACGCACCGAGCGTACGGACGCGTTGCGCGCTGAAGCCGCTTACGTCGCTAAGGCTATAGAACTACGTGAGTACTATACTTAACATCACTTACCCAAACGTTCCAATATACCAATACCACAGTCTATCGGGATGGTACTTTTTAAAACCAAGTTCATTAACAGTGCTCCTGGCAGAAATCGTCACGTAAGGAAAAAGCGTTATACACCTTCCATGCGATTTTCTCTTTATCTCTGGCCCTTTCTATTATATACGAGTATGTGTAATTTATAATTCACTATTTTATATTTAACTTTTAATAAGTATATTTTTTTCCTAAAACATATCTATAACACTGAATTGAAGGACATTCAATTGACTCTCGCTGAATAGTGTCGGGGAAATAACCTCTACTACGTGGGGGAAGAACCCTCAATATACATTTACTCTCGTTCTTTGTTGTCGTTTGGGTGTTTTTACTCTGTCGGTGTGGTTTATAATTTTTGGAACGTTTACTCTGATAGACAAACTGTTTGTATAATAAATTAACGGTGTTTTCCTTCATAGTGGGACAGCAGATCATTAAAGGCATAATTATTGTTTTTAATTTACCGTTATTCTTGTAATATTATTCTATAACTTATCTCTTCTCATAATACACCATGAGAAGTTATAACTTGAAGATTGATATGTGATGATGATGATGAAGATGTAATACTTTTTTTTAATAATTATTTTTTAGTTATTTTAAAGTATTTGTATATAATTTCCAACAGCTGACCAGCAGATCAAGGACGCGATGTTGGTTCACGATGTACATAAGAATTATCCGAGTATATTTGGCAAGTCTTGCAACGCTGTCAAAGGGATCAGTTTTTCGGTGAAAAAAGGTATATTTATTTTGTCATATGTTTTTTTCTACATCCTAATTCGTAAAACAAACTATTAGGATAAAGAATGCATTTAACTATTTATCAAATTATGCTTAGAATTGAGCACATTTTGTTTGTCATATTCACTTTACCATAATTTGCCCCTAGATGGCGCTGGAACACATCAATATTATAAGATTCAAACAATCTCTATGAAAATTTGTATGTATAGATATTTGAATATGGGGAATATTTAGGTAATTTTATTAGTATTTCTTTTTTTACAATAAATATAGTATAGTGGTATACAGTACCGGGAGTTTGTTTTGCCAGGTCGGAGAAAAGAGTGAGACGTCCAGTTAAGACTGGCTCGCTTCTAATTCAAAAATACTTTATTGAATTTTGGCCCTGAGAAGGCGCTTACGAACGTCAAAACAACCACCGGTTCGGACAAATTATCCACTCATCGAGAAGAACCGACAAGAAACTCTATCGAGTTTATCTTTTTAACATTTAGTATATATTTACAATACATTACGCATTACAATCATTAGTGGATGCACAGTGGGAGGAGTGAATCCCAGAAATCATCGTTCACATATTGATCCGTGGCGCTTAAACGTATAGTCCAGCAAATCGGTAATATGTTTCGGGACTCTGTTGCAAAACCTAACACTATTATTACCTAAAAACACTGTTACTGATTTTATTGAATTTGAAATATGGAACGACCATTTGTCACAGTTTCTAGTATTGAAATTACATTAGTCTTATACTAAATCCAGCTTATCTAAGTGGTTGCGGACATACGTTAGTTTATCAAGAATATATTGGGAGGGAAGAGTTAAAATACCGAATTCCTGAAACTTAGTCTTTAATGATTCTTGAGGCCCCATATTATAAACTGGATATTATAAAGGACAACGCTATACGAAACCAAACTAAGCCGACTACCTATCACGTTCTACTCCCCGACATGCAAAATCAAAGTACGGGTAGCGTATAATATTGAGTGTAATGGTACAACAGGTGAATGTTTCGGATTGCTCGGTGTCAACGGAGCCGGCAAGTCGACCACGTTCAAGATGCTCACAGCAGAGGAGTGTACCACTAGAGGTGACATATTTGCCAACGGATACCAGATCAAGAAGAACACTGGGAAAGTAAGTTCTTCTACAATAGTGTCTATATATAAATCGGCTGTAAACAAACAGTTAAGAATGTCTCTGCTCTCTGTTTTTAGTAACTGTTCACAAACTCACTAAAATTTATACTTTTTAAAATGTAACACTTCGAATGGGTAGATGAAGAAAACACAAATTTTAATCTTTAACCCTCTCTTTAATCATTTTTTTCGAACTGACTACGCTATTGGTCTGACAAACCTTTGCAGCTTCACCGGACTACTCTCTCTTTAATTTTTTTTTCGAACTGACTACTCTATTGGCCTTACAGGCCTTTACAGCTTCACCAAACTGCTATATGTTTAATTTTTTTTTTTTCGAACTGTATCGGTGTTATTAAAAAAAGTTAAATACTTGCTTTAAAAAGGTTTCAAATTAAATGCACCGAGGCAAGTTCGCGTTATCCTTTTTCGCAAGTCTAATCTAACGTAACCAAAGTGAGACAAAAGAGCAAGATGGCGAACATTCAGCGACGGCGGTGCATTTAATTCGAAACCTTTTTAAAGCCAGTATTCAATACGTATTTAACTTCTTTGTAATAACACCGTCTACGTTTTGACCTAATAAGGCCTTAACAACTTTACCAAATTACTCACTGTTTGATCATGATTAAAACGCCAATATCTATTGTACACGACACAACGACGGTTAGTTCAAATTATTGGCAGCGCCATCTCTTATTGTAAATATAAACTAACTACATTCAACAGTAATTATTGGTGAGCTTATTTTTATTTATATAAAGGCCATGTAAAAAAAAATCTTTTTAAGAAAGTTATGCCCAAAATGCTAAACGAAATATCTTTTGAACAAGTAACAAGAAAAGTCAAAATTTACCGTTAGAGTTATTTTTAGTGGTACTAAAACATATCACAAAATTGAGGAAATCATTTTTTTTTTCAAACCCTACGGTTTCGCGTGGAGTGCCCCTTATACATATATAATTTAATTGTTTTCTGGTTCCAACTATAAACTAATTCTTTTGTTCCTTCTCTCAAACTATATTAAAATCAAATATTTGGGTGATCATTTCTGAGAAACCAATAGAGAACCCGGGGGAATGTTACAAAGATGAACTGGGTTGTAATTTCTTATCACAATCAAGTTATGTTATATATGATTGTTCTGTGGGTATCCAGTACCTGCGCACGCTGGGCTACTGCCCGCAGTTCTTCGGACTGGATGAGTTCCAGACGGGGAAGGAGAACCTCGCACTGCTGCTGACGATGCGAGGACTGCAAGGGGACGACGTGGAAGATGAGGTCAAGAACTGGATGCAGGTCGTCGGTATGTCCACTTTTTTTATTTATATATGAAAACGTCACAATCTACACAGACATACTAATGAGCTCAGCAGACGTTGTTCTGCCTTAATAATAAAAAATAATCCAAAATGTCAACGCCAGCATCACCTACCGGGTTCAGATATCAATCTAAACCATTCTTGAATCCATCTACACAAGGCAAAAAATGTCATCAAAATCTGTCCTGTCGTGTAGGAGGAATTCAGTCACATACATACGGACAGAAGAACTATACTGGAAGAAAGTTTAAAGAGTAGCAATATTCAGAGAGGTTACTGAGAACTCGATTCTGGTTCTAAATCAATTCAAGAAATAGGTGTTTAATATTTGCCTAATTATCTCGAGAAAAACAAAACTTATACACACTCCTAACACTTAGTTTACGTAAAGACTAGCGGGTATAATAAATACCGACGTGGTGTGGTCACGCATTCAGTGTGCGTGCTACCACGCCCCTACCGATACCTGCTCCCTGCGTCGTGCCGCATTCCAACGGTTCGTTCGTTGAAATAGATGCTGTACGTGTTACGTAATGTTAAGGTTATTAACCCCTGGATGCGTCCTCGCGATTCACCTTCACTTTCGTTCATTGAGCGTTTCACTGTTGTATCCATACTTTTAAAAGTCTTAGAACAAAGTTTAACTAATGTCCTCTTTGTTGTTTATTAGTATTTGTTTTGATATTATTGTTTTATATGTTAAATGTGACCATTAACTATCATTTCCTTGAATATTGCTACTCTTTAAACTTGCACTCAGTATATATATATAAAGACTACTAGCGTTAGTACATTTTTTACTCTATTCTAAACAACTATCGTACTATTACATTATTATTACTATGAGATCTATGTACTCTAGTGTAATAAATGTATATACCTAATACTATGCCAATTTGGGTTCTGATCTTAAATCTGGCGGAGCACAATCAATCTCCATCTCACTCTCTGAACCGTTAGAACTAATTTTAATTATTAAATTTACATTTATTAGTATGTAAATAACAAATCAAGATGAATTTTCAGCTTTGCCGTCAATTTTCTATTTATCATCTGAGCGGAAAGGCAAGCGCATTTATGGCTATGTTGAACACAATTTGTACTAAACAAAGAGACTTACTTTGATATGCTAAGAATGATAAAAGAGATTCAATCGAAGAGTATTATTTAATAACCCCAGCACGCCGTTTCATACAATATTGTTGGAGCGTTGTCCGTCCGTCCGTATATTCGACACTTGGCGTGTTGTTTTTTTCGAAAATAATGATAATATTTCCATCCATGTTTGTGAAAATGTGATCTATATAAATCGTCGTGAACAATAAATAGGTTTGGAGAAGTACCGCCACCGGTTGGTGTCGGGGTACAGCGGCGGGTGCGCGCGGCGGCTCGCAGCAGCTGCAGCGCTGTGCGGCGGTGCAGCGCTGACGCTGCTGGACGAGCCGACTGCCGGCGTGGATGTGTCCGCGCGTCGACGCGTCTGGGCAGCGCTGCGCCGCGCCCTCGCACACGGCCGCGCCGTCATCATCACCTCGCACAGGTACCACGCACACACACAGCTTCAACACTCGCCATATTCAACGAGATCATACTTCATGCTCACATTTAACATTTACAGATACACTTAATATTTCTACATTTTTTTTAAATATTTATATATATTATAACGTGGTAGAGTTTGTGAGTTAGTGATGTTGTAGGGGGATATCTCAGGAACTACTGGTCCAGTTTGAAAAATTCTTCAAATGTCATTCATCGAGAAAAGTTACAGGCTGTATATATCACTCTAAGGCCAATACGGGCGGAGCACCAATGAATAATGTTTCAAAATCGGGGCGTTTTTTCCTCTTGAGAGCTTCCACTGCGTGTTAGTGTTAGCCAAAAGTAATTATTCCACGCGAACAAAGCCGTGGGCAGAAGCTAATATCAAAAAATAAAATCAAAACAAATACTAATAAACAACAAAGAGAACCTTAGTTAAAGTTCGTTCTAAGAGTTTCAAAAGTATGTATACAAACCTAATAAACTTAGGTTCAATGGCCGGTAATCTAAACCTACGAGGGGCGACCCGGGGTTAATAACCTTCGATAATAATACGCACAATAGTCTCTTTTTTTCTTCATATTTCGAAAAATTATACTTTGTTGGTTTGTAGTTGACCCCAAGTTCTTTCACGCTTCACTGAACACGACCCGTAGGTCACTAACACTATTCTGCCACGTGCTTAAACAAAGGCGCGTATGGGATTGAATATAATTTTTGTATTTCTCTAGATAAGTAGGTCAAATATTAAATTAAGCACCTATTTATTTAATTGATTTAGAACGAGAATCGAATCATGAATACCCTCTATAAATATTGCCAGTGACCAACCATTCACCCGGTACTTTATAGAGTCGAGATAATTTCAATTCTTAGTTTTAAGATTTCTGATCTCATCAACAGTGTAATAAACTAAATGTGAAAACAAAATGAGTTCGGAGGTTTTGTTAATGGGAAACGCCACTGTACACGTGGATAATTTGCCATAATTATTCCAGCATGGACGAGATGGAGGCACTGTGTTCCTCGATAGCAATAATGTCCCGTGGCGAGATATGTGCGTTGGGGTCTGCGGCCGCACTGCGTGCCGCGCACGCCGCCGGACACGCAGTACTCATAAAAGTTAAACGGACCCGGGTCAATGGAGACGGTCAGTATACTTTATTTTATTTTTTAATAAAACGCACGGATAGTAGTTAGAAACAGACTGACATTTTATTGTAACAAAAAGTATACACATGCTTAAACTAGGTGACGCTACTTGTAGCATTTTTAATATTTAGTTACAATGAGCAATATTTTTAACATCTTTCCTCTCGATTGCTGGATAACTCTCGTGGGAGTGATTTTGGAATAGGGACGGAAATGTTTACAGGACGGTGGGTGTCCACAACTCACTATAGTGTACACTCTTCACTGCAAACGGGTTGATGAAAGAAAACTCAATTTTTTAACGCGTAACGCGGGGCTTTAATCTTTTTTTCTCTCGAACTGACTACGCTATTTACCTAGCAAGGTCTTAACAGCTTCACCGGATTACTTTGGGAGCTTTAATCTTTTTTTTCTCGTACTGACCACGCTATTGACCTAGCAAGGTCTTAACAGCTTCACCGGACTAAGGGAGCCTTAATCAGTATTAAAAATACCTAATATGTAATGTACAAAACATAATGATAGTGAATACAGATTTGTGGTAGCGCCATCTCTTAATGTAAATCTACACTACCTGCATTCAACAGAGGGAAAGCGCGGATTATTTGATTTAACCAACTATCGCTATTGATTTGACCAATGAGCGCTCGCTATTGATTTGACCAATGAGCGCTCACTATTTAATTTGACCACTGAGCGCTCGCTATTTGATTTGACCAATGAGCGCTCGCTATTTGTTTTGACTAATGAGCGCTCGCCATTTGATTTGACCAATAAGTGCGCGTTATGTGATTTGTTCAATGAGCGCGCGCTATTTGATTTAACTAATGAGTGTGCGCTATTTGATTTAACTAATGAGTGTGCGCTATTTGATTTAACTAATGAGCGCGCGCTATTTGATTTAACTAATGAGTGTGCGCTATTTGATTTTAGCAATGAGCGCCCGCTATTTAATTTGGTCTATGAGCACATGCTTTTTTGTCAACGAATCTTCTTCTAGTTGATTATTACTGCCGTTGTCAATTATAGTCGACGCATTATGAACTGAGGCTTCGGGTCATAAATCATATTTATCTGTCTGTCTCGCTCGCACTTACAGGTCTTATGGAGAGTTGTAGTGATGTGCGTAAGAATAGTATAGTATCGATAACGAGTTAGGTACGATCTTTTAAAAACAGGAACACGTTGTGAATTGCACCCCGAGCTTGAGCGTTGATGTCACTATTTAATTTCTTCAAAACCACGTTAGAAAATAAATTCTCCATTGTGCGTATTGCGTAACGAAGCGTAAGTAATGTAATGAGTGTTATAACAAAAATATCTTATATTTATAGAAAAACAACAACCCTTACTCGTAACGGCCAATCAGGAGTCGGAGTGCTATGAAGTATCGATAACGGGTTGCATTGCGTGCACATTCCTACTGTCAGTGACATTTATTACTTGACGACTGAGTTTAAAATGCGTCGACTGTAAGCAATGGTATTACAAGTTTCTTGTGATCATTTCAATCAACTAACAAGATGGTGACCGTCTTGTTAGCACTTTCCAAGGAGTTTTTGTGAGAAGTCAGAATCCAAGTTCCGTGATATTATTTCCCCCCCACTTCACTTGTTCACAATAATTTTATATTGCGTAAAGCAACACCAATATTACTAAGTATAGAGTCAAATGACACAAGATTATGAATAAAATATAAAATCTACTACATGACACTCCAAGATCCCGACAAAAACTCCTTGGTCAGTATATTTTTATCACTAGTTTTAATAGTGGAAAGTTTCAATATTAAAGAATAAGAACGGAACTTTGAAGTGAAACTGCTTTTTAGGACGGTCTAAATTAGATTTTACTAGTGGCCCGCTCCGGCTTCGCACGGGTATAAAATATATGGCCTATGTCATTCACTGAAAAAATGATTAAAATCGATCCAGTAGTTTTGATTTATTCATTAGTGCCCGTGGACCGCCTGCGTTTGTTGCAATGTAAGCGGGAAAAAATGTAATTATTTACAACATCACATTAGAAACCTCAAAAATAACAGTATTTCTCCACTATTTAATGGATGTTATTATAGATATAAACATTCCTCTTCAGTCACTCTATCTATTAAAAAAAACCGCATCAAAATCCGTTGCGTAGTTTTAAAGATTTAAGCATACATAGGGATATAGGGACAGAGAAGGCGACTTTGTTTTATACTATGTAGTGATGAAACGAAAAAGAGATAGCTGTAAATGTATACATAGGTTTTGGGCAGTGAGAGAAATATATAGTATATTTTTAATTTACGCGAAACATATACAAAGATGTGGATAGAAAGAGAGAAACGTTGTAATCTATAGCACGTTATTTTCTGTTTAACCGTAGTCTCTATGAAATAATAATTTAAAAATGAGGTAATAATATATAAAAAAAAGCTTCACAATCAAAGCACTTTGTTGTGACCAAATTTAAAATTCTTATCAATGTCTCGTCGATCTGAACTAAAGCATAACTTCACATGAATGCGGCGAAATAAGGGGAACAATTTTCTAAACTGCTCACACAAAACTGGTTTTATGTGGCTGATAAACACACGGTTAAGGGTATTTAACTATATATATAATAGAGGTTTTGTTTCTGATATTTGAAGTCATTAGGAAAACCCTCTGTTTAAGAATTATTTACCTGATATTAAAATATCTCCAATCGAAAATATAAAATTGTGAGATAATATTAAACTTTTATGAAAATAACGAACAAGGAAGGATTTTTCTAATATGTTTTATTCCTATATAGAGGTTGACACGTCGAAGTCAGAATTGGACCGTCTTAAAGGAGCCCTGCATCAGACCTTCGACTGCACACTGAAGGACGAACATAAGGTACGTGTAACATTCATGGACTTTTTCCAACTTAAGCTCATTCAACTTAGTATAATTCGATTTTTTTTAAGTTGACTTATTTCTGTAATTGTAAATAGAAAGGAATAAGGAATACGCTGGGAGTCAAATATTACGCAGTTCATATCGGTATCGGATAGACCTTCTCAAAGGTAAACCGACATGTATCGAGCATTACGCTGTTTATATAGGTGTTGTACGGAGTTTTTAAATCGAAGTCTGTGGTTGTCAAATATTATGACGTAAGTAAAATAGACAGATTTTCTCGAAGGGAAGCTGAAGGTAATTAGCATATTAGGATAGTTCGTCTTTGGTTAATATATTTGGTATTGTTTATATTTCTTTTATATAAATTAACTAGCGGGTCCAGAAGACGTTGTCCCGCCCTGACTATAAAAAAATCTTTGACAAATTATATACTAAAACCTTCCTCATGAATCATTTTATCTACCGGTGAAAACCGCTTGAAAATCCGTTCAGTAGTTTTTGAGTTTATCGCGAACAGACAGACAGACAGAGGCGGTAGGGGACTTTGTTTTATGCTATGTAATGATTCAGGGCTTTTAGTTGTAGAGGCACGCGGAACACGCACTGCCCTTAAAGGTTGCCATAAAAAAACTAGAAAAAATTAGAGTTTGAAAACAAAAACAAACTTGGTAACCTTTTTAAAAAAAAATGTTTTTTTTTTAATTGGTCAAAGTTATCTAAATACAAAATCGAATTATGGATTTATAATTTTCGAAAATTAGCGTGCTCCCAAAACAAAGAAGTGACAAAAAAGTCAGGTATAAATTGTTATGGATTCGAACCTTAATAAAATAAAAAAGGGACCCTAAAAATGTTTACGGCGTTTGTATATCCCTGTTGATTTTTCGGTATGTATATATATATAAATGAATCGCATTCGCAGACGATGCTCCACTACCACATCAACGAAACGATGCGTTACAGCGATCTGTTCACGCAACTCGAAGGTCTAAAATCCACATTCCCGAACCTCGTCGAGGACTATTCCGTCACTGAGACCACCCTCGAGGAGGTCTTCTTATCATTCGCGAAAGAAAATAACGACCCGCAAACCGTTTAGACTTTATATTCATGACTAGTGTTTTTTTTTTATTAGAAGTATTAATGCCCGCTCTAAAAGTATACAACCCCTTAGAATGCACTTTGAATATATTTTACTAGCAGTTTCCACGCGTTTTCTATACCGTCATTATTTTCAATAACTTATATTTATATATAGATTCTGCCCGCTACTTCGTCCGCGTGGGATAGGTACTTTGTGCTAACTAAAACGCAACGGATGCTCTCAAAAGGAAAAAAACCATTTTGAAACATTTTTCATTGGTGCTCCGCTCTTATTGGTCTTAGCGTGATATATAGCTTAAACCGTCCTCGATAAATGAGCTATCTAATAATAATTTTTTTTTTTAATGGATCAGTAGTTCCTGAGATTAGCACGTTCAATCAAATAAGCAAACTCTCCAACTTTATAATATTAGTATATATAACGGATCGACTGATTAATAAATAAAGAATTTTCATTAAAAAAAATTGTATCCCCTATTTTACTACTTTAGGGGTTGAATTTCCAAAAGGTTCCTTAAAAGGAACCCACTTACAAAGTTTCATGGTCCTAACCCCCAGTACTTTGTTCTGTGCATTGATATATCAGTCAGTCGGTTATTATTTTAGATATATGATTTCAATAATATTAATAATGTAACAATAGGGGGCTTTCCAATATTATGTAAGCAGTGAGGGGGGTGGGAGATCCTCGATTTGCTTATTTTTGATGACATAGGTAATGAGGGAGGAAATTACAAATTATCTGCTGACGTATTACTTGAAACAAGAACTTGAAGAAACTCAAAAAACTGTACTTAGCTATATATTTACAAAAATATATTTTTTGGTTGTAAAAGGCAAAATAATGTCCGGACATGTTACACCCGGGCTATCCGGCCCATAGACCGGACAACGTATATATAGGTGATTTTCTAAATAAAAATATGTACGTTAGATTTCGATGTATTAATATATCACAATTATGTTATGAAATATATATATATATTCGCACGTGATTCATAAAGTTTTAAACACTTGCGTTGAAGGTTCACAAAGCAATTATGTTTAGTTTAAGTACGATAAGTAATTAAACGAGATAGGTTCGAATAGTGATAAGGCTTTTGTTAATAACTGTCTAGTTCACTACCACGAGGCCGTTCAAGTGTTGCAAGTATACTATTCGTGTAGTAGTAACAAGTGGGGGGGTTATGTAATCTTTGCATATTTTTGATGACATGGGGGATCGGGAGGTGATTGATTAAAATGGTGATAACATCGGCAATTACCTATTTGTCGTTTTTTTTTAAGTCTTAATGTAATTTATGAGAGATTATATTCAAATTATGCCAATACACGTATGCATAGGAGGGGGAAAGCTTGGCTTACTTTTGCTGCGAATGGCGGAGGGGCTTTGCTCTCTTTTGACGCGAAGGGGGGAGTGTGAATCAAAAATGATTTCTGTTCACGTAATACTTGATCAGGACCCGCTGCTGAGATACAAACACCTGTATGATGGTTTAACGGGTTATACTATCAATTGAGGTGGTGATGAAACGACAAAAAAAGGGGAAAAATTATGTTAGCACGCTGTATACTCCGTCGCTTTATATTCTTAATTTTATGTCTATTATTGTGATATTTCGGCGACGCAGTTTTGGCCGTATAAAACTATATGAGCGATATAAAAAATTACACTAGCTTCAAGCCCGATCAGTGCCTGCTGATCGCTTTTACTCTTATATTTTAAGGAGATGAAATCTCGTTTCAAATATTTCTTATGTGATATATTATATATTCTTAGTAGTTGATAGAAAATGATATATATTAATGAAGACTTTATACTGTATCAACACTTTCCCGCGGCTTTGCGTGTATGTATTTGATTAATATCTGTATATATAAAGTAAACAACAGACTGGCTGATAAAAAAATGACGGATTTTCGTACAAACTTTCATCCTCGTTCTCACCACATTAGGAGTTCAAACTCCCAATTTTTTTACAACAACTCATATATGTATGAATAGTTAGCTTAGCTTAGGTTAGCTCAGATAGGTCGCGAACTGCATGTATCAGGCAACAGCCAAAGCCGAGGTGTGCCGCGCACCCTTGAGCTAGTTGTCAAAATAAAATCGGCTGAGTGCCTTAAGCGCTCGCCTTAGTAGTCCGGTGAAGCTGTTAAGACCTTGCTTGGTCAATAGCGTAGTCAGTTCGAAGAAAAAAAAAAAAAAAAAACCCAATTTTTTTTCTTTAATATGGTCTTTTACCCTAGGGTAATGTGGGGTCTTTTACTCTATAGGAGCAAAGAAACCTGTATAAAAAATATCGTGGCCCAGAAATAATCGTCATAAATAAGAGGTTTCGAATCATGTTCTTTAGGGTTTATATTTTATCCTACATAATTTTTAGTTACAGTTGCGAAATACATCCAAAGTATTGTTAAAGTTGTAAAGCTTACATTAAAAATGTATACAACTAGCGGGTCCGGTGGACATTATCCCGCTTTGATAATAAAAAACCTTGACAAATTAATTATATACCTAAACCTTCCTCGTGTATCACTTTATCTATTGGTGAAAACCGCATGAAAATCCGTTCAGTCGTTTTTGAGTTTATCGCGGACAGCGGACAGACACGTCAAAGGACTTTGTTGTATATTATATGTAGTGATAATGTATTTTACGTGTTTGTGGTAGAATCTAGCATGCTATGTTCGAAATACAAAGGTCAAATGTATTTTTTTCTCAATATAAAAGAGGATTTTATGTTCTGAAATATCTTGTAGGAAAATAATAATTATTTCGACTTATAGAAGCTTTCGACTTATCGAAGTTTGACTGTACTAGTTAAACGAATAAATATAAAATTTGTGTATGTTATGCCGTCGCATGGGGTGGTCCATTCCGTTGAGAGTAATGGTCGAAATATTAATCAGGGGAATAAACAAACTGCATGGTTAAAAGGATGCAAACTTTATCTCGTCTAACTCGGTATTTTTATTTAAAATTTCACAAACAGACAACGTATAAAAGATAACTACAAAGATATTACATTATGCAATTTAACTTCTGTAAAAGAGAACAAACTCTTTTGTATGTACGTCTATGCCAAAATGAGGCTTATTTCTATATTTAAAAAATATATAGTGTATATATCTAACGAAGAGAATATAATGGATTCTAATATAAATGCAGAATATAATATGCATAAACTTAAAATAGCGTGAAGTAAGTTAAAAAAAAAACATTATTGAACTAATATTGATGTTAAAATTAATACGGACACTGGAAATTTAAAAAGTTCATTACGAAATTAAAGATATAATAAACTAAAAGAATCTCGGAAGAGTTCTATCTGTTATTTCTATAGAGTATCTATTAGTTTCTGCCCGCGCATTCGTTTACGTAGGAGAATGTATTTTTAAATAATATGTACGTTAACTTTTGGTCTTAGCGTGATTATATATAGCCTTCATCGATAAATGAGCTATCTAACGCTGAAATAATTTTTCAAATCGGATCATTAGTTCCTGAGATTAGCGCGTTCAAGTAAAACTCTTCAGCCTTATAACATTACAACAATATCGATTTTTACGAGAGAATCTCCAAAGTACAAGGGTTTGATGAGAAATGCTCCAGAAAATCTAAAAGAATATAAATCACATTTACACAGCTCTGTCGTTCAAATTGGGAAATATTTTGTACCCTGATATTTTGGAACTTTAATAAATTCCTTTTATTTTACTCACAATTTTATCACAATCGTATTAAACCAAATATATACTAGGTATGTATCAGTAGCGTAATTAGATATATAAATTGAGTGTTGTTTGCTTCGATTAATAATTAAATGTACTAATCTAGCTGTCAATGAAAATGAATAGTAGGTACTATTGATTTCGTTCATGACTACTTTTAAGTTATTTTTTTAGGTTTGTTTCGATTTCTCTATTCATTAATATTGTTTTTTACACTTTGCAAAATTTGCTTTTAAATTATGTTTATTAATCGCATTTAATTATATATATGCCCATGTAGAGGTGACGTACTTATGTGAAGTTAAATATATGAGGATAAAACGAATAAATGACTAAACCTTTCAATGTTAATAATAGTTATTTTTGCACCAACAAGCACATATTTTAATGTATTTAATTGTATTGTGTTTAATTTATTATAATTGTACTTATACCTATATTGTATAGTGTTAAGACTGCATTTACAAGTATATTGGAAATAAATATATAAATGTGTATATGAGCGTTTCATTTCTTAATAAAGAGAGACACAGTTTTCATTTTTTTAATACTCCCCCAAGCCGACTTGTCCTCATAGGGGAATGAGACTACAACCCTCCAACATTAAAAAGGTTGGCTAACAGATCTGAAGATCGCATATCGCATTATCGCAGAAACAAATATTAGTTTAAATCACTAGCATATAAGAGTTAAGCATTAGTTTTAAGTTTCAAGTTTAAACTCACTGTAATCAGTATAATGGATCTGAATAAAAGGGTATTATTTATTTTATTTCATTTTTCTACTTTGAAAACAACCTTATGTAGCTATAAAATATAAATGAAGCCCTCACATAAATAGAATTAAACATAGTATTCTATACATATAATAAGAATGTAAATCTAACGTGCCTGTACTTTTTAGATTTTTGTGGGAAAAATTGTTGCAGGTGTCTTGGGATAAGTAATAAAATACATTTCGATCGTTTTAGAAATGTCTGTCCGTCTGTCTGATTGTATGAACGCATCACTGTTAAACTACTACGTTCACGATGAAATCTTACGAAGCATAAAGCATATCCTCGAGTAACATTTAGTCTTAATTTCATTAAAATCGGTACACTCTATCAAAAGTTACTGCAATTTTAATGATGACACGACTTACGTCGAGGGAAAAGCAGGTAATACATTCAAATGATTTGATTAGTCACTGTTTTTTTACATTACGTTTTACACAGACGGAATCGCGGGCACAGCTAGTTTGCAATACATCTATAATCAAAACGAAGTTCCACGTATACACGATTAAATTAAAATCTTGTACAAAATGTAATATTGATTAATTTCAAGCTATTTTGTTGTTTTCTTTACAAACTCAGAAACTGATATGAAACAGCATTTTCCACTTCAGGATTGTGTTACTCCAAAGTAGGTAACGTCTAACAAGCCGGTCCTTCGTTTTTTCTTCACAGCTTCAATGGGCTTTTAGGGGGAGCGCTTATGGCAGTCAGTCGAATGACTACAAGCTCAAGAGTGTCAGTGTCCGAACCTTAGCATGAGTTGTTTGCCTTGGATGCAACGCCAATGGAACTAAACTAACCATGTGAGCTAAGCTAAGCACACATATTTCAGTGAGACGTGTATGCATACCTTGATATGTGATGCACGAAGACGTACATATATTTCGAATCTGACGAATGTTGGCTAAGACTAATTAACCAAAAAAAAGGAATAAGTGTCTCAGAACCCATGTACGTGCCGTGTGAATGTGTAAGAAACTAGTGAATAAGGTATGACTGTAGCGCATTAGCAGTATGCTCGAGGTCTCCACTCCGGCGCACCGGCTGGTGATTATGATTGTTTATTTGATCATTTACTGACAAAGACGCCGCCTTATTGATAGATTGTGCGACAAGTGTATCACAGCATTAACTATGCTGTTCGTTTATCGCCGATGTTCCAAACCATAAAATAAGTTTCCATGTACGCAGGACGGATACGAATACAGATTATATCGCCCTCACAAAACATATTGGAGCCGTAAGAATAGGTAGATATAATATAATCCTTTATTGTCAAAATCCTAACTATAATATCATATTATTCATACGTTACACATTCATAGTTTGATACGGAACCCGTTAGTTCGTTTAATATTAACCATACAAAAACCTTTAATTTATTAACATGTGAGATATAACATAGAAAAGAAAGTGAAATATATTTATACACCGCATTATAAATCGTTTCTTCACGGAAAGATGCCCAAGTCCACTATTCTAAAGTTTCTTGTTTTCGTAATTCAAATGTCCTTAATATCCAGTCAAAATGTCATGTCGCTGATTTTAAAACTTTTTTAAAAGAAAGAACGCTACTTTCAGATTGATAAAATTATAGACAAATTAGTGTTCTTGTACACTAACTGTTACACTTGACTTCATTTTTAGTGAAATAGCTTTATTTCATGGAAACTACGTGTTTTACCCAAACCTATTCTCCGCTCCTTTTTCTTTAATTTTAATTTTGAAATTATTACTTAGCCCCTGCAGCTCTTGCCGATTTTAAGTTACCTGTATTAAATTTTGATATGACTTCTTTGCGACTATGGAAAAGTATAATGATATAAGTAAAATTCCTACAAAACCGGTTGAGCCATTCGAAAATTTATTAGCACTTTAAATATTGTTGCTTGCAGATAAACATGATGATATACTCAAGACAAATCACCAAAGGAAAATGAATCCACTACACTTAAGTAGAAATAATACATAACTAATTACTTGTTTATAAACTGTTAGTGAAAGTATTTTATAAGCAATTTAGCAGTAGGTAGATGAGCGTCATAGCATATAGGCATAAAAGATAAGCAATTAAATATGAACAAAATAATAATTTAAATATATTTCGACACTGAATACAAGGTTTTAAGATTGCAAATAAAATATAAAAGTCATGTTTCATGCAAATATCTATATAGTTTTTCAAGTGGCATGATATAGTGACCTCGGTTTATAATATTATGAAACTAATTTCAAAATGCACAAATGCTATATCTTTGCATGCTATGGAAACTGTATATAGACAGACATATTTGAAATAAAAATGCTGAACATTGTTTCATAGGATTTATGTAAAGATTTTCATCAGGTTTACACTATTAACACTTTAAAAAGGCAAAAATACATATTTGGTTTTACAATTTCAGCAAAGATAATTAAACTGACACATGAGGAATGTAAATATTTTAAAATTCATGTACATTATAAACAAAGACTAGACGTATTTGATTAATTATTATAAAAATATTAGCAAATAAAACAATTTGTTAATTGATATCTTATTCTATAGAACATTGCCTACTTCACTAAATCAACCTCCTGAATTTATAATTCAAAAGAATCGGCAGATAATCCAAAGTCTCACTCATAAATAATACTAAAATCATAAATTATTTTTATTAACATAATAAGCTACATAAAATCAGCTATCCAATAGTAAAGTTATACTTGTTTTGCCATTTTTATCTAACTGTTAAGATAATTTATGTGCACATCATTCCGTGTAACTATAACAATCAGTGAATTCAATTTTATAGTACGAGTGAGCGTTTATCTACTTCTAGGATATAGTAATTTTAACAGCATTAGAATATACTAGAATAGCACTGATGCTATAATGCATTCGGGTAAACATTTTTAAAATACTTTTAATCTTAAATATAAAGGTCACATTTAAATGTCACTAGAATACTAAAAATACTTCAAGTGTTAATGTAAACATTGAGAAAAATTATTATTTTACATTTAAAAAATAATACATATAGAATCTTGATTTCTTTAATTTAATACACAATAAAAGATAAATGTAATAAAAATTGGATTACTGTGCTACAATAAGTTATAAAAAAAAATCATAAAAAACACTTTCCTATAAACTGATTTAATAATTTGATTCAAACACCTCAAATTAGGTAACAGTGTTGATAAGTTTTAAAGCTTATTTTACAAGGTTTTTACTAGAGAAATTGATCTAACATATATACACATATTAATTTACTATTCTATCGAGTCCAAGCGAATCAAATGCAACTTTTACTTCATCAAATACTTTTTCCGGTGCCACCTCAGCATTAATCCTTCTGACAAGTCCCAGGGCATCGTAGTGCTTTATTATCGGCATCGTATCGTTTAAATACGTGTTAAATCTCTTCTGTAAGCTTTCTAAATTATCATCAGAGCGACCGCTGCCCGCAGCGCCGCGTCCTAGGCATCTTTCCGTACATATATCTCTCGAGCACTCAAAGAAAAGTACAAAAAGAAGCTTCGTTTTATCAGACATTACGCGGGTCCATCCATCTAAATTATCCTTATTTCGTGGGAAGCCATCTATGAGGAAGCGCGCCTTGCCGGACTTCTGCATGGCCTTGTGCAATAAGGAACACGTAACCTCGACAGGTACTATTTCGCCGTTGCGAATTTTTTCTTCAATCATCTCCCCGTACTCGGAACCGGGTCTCTGTCTCTCCTCCCGTAATAAATCGCCCGCAGATAGATGTACAAAATCATATTCATTCGATATAAACGAGCACTGTGTACCCTTGCCGGAACCGGGCGCTCCCAGTACGAACACTACTTCAGGTACCATCTTGTTGAGATAATTAGAATACTGGCGCAACACGCGACTCAGCATTAAACTGCTATTTGGAAGACTAATTTATTTAGGTGAATTCCAATTAGTTTTATAAACATGCGCATAGCTTTGACCTTGACGTAATAGTTCGAGTGACGCATTGACGTAAAGAACGAATGAAATTTGAGAATGATAAAGTTGAATGAAATTGTTGTCTATTGATTTAATTTGGTAATATTTTCCTCAGTATATTACAAAATCTCATTTAGTTGTAGTAAAACCATGACAGAACATTTTGCACGATAACTAGATTAATACTATTTTTACTAACCTATCTCAAATACCTACCACAGAGATATAGAAATACGTATTTAATTAGGTTTAAGTTTTTTCGTATTTTTGTCTCCGGTTCCTTTCCATTCTAACATGAAATCCAGACAAACATTATTTTATAATCAATAGATAGATGATATAACGAATAGTATTCACTTAAAACATGACATAAACTCGCATATCTACATGACGGCATGATGGGCTATCTTCACTAGTTTATACAATCTTCCTCTTAACGTTCCGTCCGCCTTGCCCGATCGTACTTTTCCTATCGCTCTAGTCACGCATTCACCAGCTTACTCCCCAAGCCAAGCGTGCGTAAACAAGTTTTACTTCAAAAAGTTGTAGTCTTCCCACTCCTGCAGTTATTGTGACAGTAGAGAACTAGCTAGCGACACACTCAGGTATATGAGAGTAGCATCATAGCACGTCTGGTGAGACATGAAGTCAAACTGTATATTTTTTTAATACTTTATATAAGTTGTAAAGGTTTGACTACAATATCACCCTATATTAAATGACAAACGCACGCTAAACCAAGAAAAAACTGTAACTAGCAGCCGGAATACACTTTTAGGTGCTTGTTGAGCGATTTTCAATTTGAACTAGTCCTAGAAACCTATTGTTACCAAGAAACAAATTACTGATTTCACTCCAAGTACTTAGAGATATTGACATTGTATTTAGGTATCGACATTATTCACTTGATATGGGATTCAGCCGTATAACGGAGATTTACTTCAAGCTAACTAGTGTAATTATCATTTTATAAACTATGTAATTACGTTAAGTGATAAAAATAGTTACTAGGTATTCGATTTTAAAATTACATTAATTCAAAAGAAATATTTTGTACAAGTAAAAACGCATGTACTTACTATATTTTTGACAGCCATACATTGTTAGTATTATATTTTTTATTCAAGATATAGGGACGCATTGACGTTAATTGATGGATACAATCACCAGAAGCTAAATCGACAGCCTAATATACCTAGATATTATTTCTTCAAGATACATTACATTATGGTTGTTAGTTCCTCTGCTTTCGATCATTTTAATTCGGGTTTACTAAAATAAAACTCGCACATTGGAAATAAGTTTTAATAAAATAAAATCTACAATAATTTAAAGTATATATCAATAAGGCATCCAATTCACAGAATCCACAACGCGTATATCTGAAACAAACACATTTTTCTTTATAAATAAATGCGATTAAAATAACAATTTTGAAATAAAAGGAAATAAAAATCAGAAACTTATAAAATTTACCTCAACACAATTCAGAACAGGTCTGTGAAATGATCATCATTAAAACCTACATGTTTCATATTTAGCAAAAAAGTATTAAATCATGAAGCATGACCTCGAAAACGTGATATCTTAGTAAGATTACATGTTTCGTGTTCAAATATTATTAACTACAAAAAATTGGTAATAAAAAAAGCAATGACCCTACAATGTCACGATAAAAAACATACGATTGTGTAAGCAACTGAATGGTTTGTTTGGTGTCGCACTGTAAAAAAAGTTGAGTTGTGATTGGTTAGTTACAAATTGTGCGAATTAATATATACTAGAGATGCTCCACAATAAACATAGATTATGCGATAGTGAACGAATGAAAGTTGAACAGGTTATGTCACATCATTATATATTTTGATCTCACTTTCGATTCAGTGTTTTTATAACTCCCGTTTTTTAAGACATAGATAGCAGACTTAATGTTAACCCTAAAATGTTACAATTCATAGTGTGAAGATGAGCGAGAACATATATATATAATAATTACCTTTGTTTCTAGTCTCTACACAGTTAAATGTATTATAATTTGAACAGAACAGTATCTTTATTATTTGAAATAAACAACTGCTGCTTACCTAACTCCGAGTCTCTTGCCAGAAACTTCAGTTTTCGACAAATTAGGTCTGAAAACAAAAATGCATATTGTTACAATACTGAATAAGCTTAATTACATGGAGATATAACAGCATTCGGTTTTCTTCTTTGAAAAAATCAGTCCTGTTGAGCTTGTATATAACCTTCACGGTGGCATCAAGGGGATTCTATTATATCATCATATAAATAAATTTTCACATAGTTAGTTAGTTAGTTTTGAATGAAGAAGAATGCACATTTATTAATGAAATAGCTATTTATATTGTTAGAATAAGGTTAATTTACATAGGGTTAGCAACATTCGTTTTCTCATTTTAAAAAATGAGTCTTGTTGAGCTTGTAGAAGAACGAAGACAAATGCAAATTTTTCAATGAAAAACTAAATATTAAACAAAGTAATTCTTTTATTCAATAAGATGCTACCTTAATAGTAAAATAATGCACATTTTTCAACGAAAAATCAACTTTAAACGTATGAAAAATAAAGAAACAGATGCCCATCGTTCTCACTGTGAAGTTTTCGATTGTGTTAAATTAAATATACTCTTCAGATAACTTTGTTTACACTCGTCGACTAACTTTTCGATTGCTCCGAATATAGAGATAATCAAAATATAAATTTAGGTGTAAATACGTATTATAATATACATCGTCTACCATAGAGACAACTGCAAGATATATAAATGCCAATTTCAGATTCCGATAATAATATCTTAACTTTGTTTTGTATTATATCATCTGTATTATGCATAAGCCTGAGCTTACAAGCTATATTCAGAGCGACCAAGAAGAAGATTGACGATGACTGTAGTTTATTTAAATCAGGGGAACTCAAACAGTCGATTGCGAGTGCTTTTAGAGTAGATCTCGAAAAAAATCTGCCCATATAGAACTATTCACAGATTTTGTTTTAATAGGTAGTATGAATATGGTAGTAATGAATAACCAACTAAAATTGATTTGATCCACAATAAGGCCAAAAAAGCCCCTCAACATTTTATTTTATTGTTTTTAGAGGAAGTTACCTACATGTACCCCTAAACAACAATCCTGCATCACAAATAGTTGCAACCTTTCAGAAACATTCGATCCTAGTCTAGCAATATTGAGGTGGACCGCCAGCAGTTAAGTTTGAGCACCCCTGATTTAAATGAATTACATATAATTTAATATAACACGAGGTTAGTATACAAGCAAACGATAGTTTTAAACGCAAGTGATTATACATAATAGTAGCAATTAAGTCGACTTACATTATCTTGTCAGTCTCTTGAACTATCTGTAAAACGCCAATTCATGATGACATCCGCACGAACATTACCTAAAGATGAAACGGATGTTTAAAACCAGTCTTGTGATAATTTCGTCGGCAAATGTCAGTTTAACAATGTCAGTCCTGTTGAGCTTGTATAAACCTTCACGATGGCATCAGGGGAAGTTTTATCATCATTACGAGAAAAAAAAAACTTTATAAATTGTGTCTATGTGATTAACTTGAAAGTCTTAAAATGTCATGACTCTGTTATTTACTAGACTTCAAAATACTCTCATCTGGTCAAATATATAAATAGGCAGAGATAAAATATTAATACATCCCCCCCCTCAGTTTGTTAACTGATTCTCTTTTTTTTTTTGTTTGGTAGATATTGAAGAGCTTTTGGTGTTATCAATGATTTTTTTTTCAATTTAGTTTTGTCTTGTAATATTGAAACTTGAATAATCTGGAATTTCGACATTAGATGCTCACTGGTTTAATTAAACTAAGTCTTGAAACCGATTTCAACAACTTTTAAATTGACTCAAATATTCTTTTATATTTCAAAAAGTATAACTTTTGACCTGAATCCGAAGGTAATATTGACGATATGGCTTAAAATTTTATCACACTAAGCCTAGGGCAGTTGCTAGATCTCTCTAGTTGCTTGTATAGAGATTTTCTACTTCAGGATAGTAGCCAACCTAATGGATAATAGAAAATGCCATAATGATCATACATTAGCTTCATCAAGATATATTGCCACTGCACATTTGGTCTCATCATAGGTTTTCAACCTACATCGACCAATGCAGTGTCCGGGTTGATTTGAGCTTAGCAACAAACAAACAAAGACTTCCCATTACCCATGACATAACTTGACACAATTAAGCACATAAACACAAAGCAAGTAGACGTAAATAAAAATTGACTATTTTACTAGCATATTTACCTTAAATTTCCTGCAAACGTTGTCAAGTATTGGGCATAGTTAAATCTGTAACAGAAAGCAATAACAGCATTAAGTATAATTTCTAGTTCATAAATGAGATATATCTCAAGGCATCGGAATTATATCAGATAAATAAATAATATTTGTCCTCACTGTCCATTCAGAACAGGTCTGTGATATGGTCATCATATTAAGTTTACTTTTATTATAGTTGAAATATATCCTTCTTATTTTAATAATTCTTTTTATTCATTTAAATACATAATTATATAAAATAAATTGCTAATAGGATGTTTATCCTTCAATTTCTTGTCTAATCTTAATTCTTGCAAACTCTTTATTGAAATAATTAAGTGTTTTTGGATTTTTAAAGTAACAAAATGTCATTTCCATAAGCCCGTAATGTTGAAAATTTACCAGACCTATAGAAAGATCTCGGTATTGTTAGAGTGTAGGAATCTCTGGAGTGTGACAGATTTGAAAAATTATTTTTTCTCTCTTGGGTTATTTATTGAGCAAGGTTATAACTTATAGAAAGTATGCCACGTAAAAACGGTGGCTGGTTTTGAGGCCTATCTGGTATTTGTATCGGAACAGGAAAAAATGATAATCCTTTAAAATTTCATTTTAATGACTCAGTAATCCTGAATACACCATAGATATTAAGCAAAAAAATTCTCACCTGATTGATATTCATTCCAGAACCAATCGACAATGAAGTATACCTGGAAATATACAATATTTGTTAATTTTCTTGTGTTATTTTACGGATAAAGTGTACTGGACCAACTCTAATTTCAATTGTCACTCATTCGATATTATTTATAGCCTTAGTTCCCCAAGTGGTGAAGGTGGACCCCCAGGGGCTTACAATTCGTTAGCGGGGGTCCACGAAAATATATCTACTTTCGATAGTGAAGAACCATAATATTGTCGCGAATTCACCTATCAATGTAAAAAGCTCAGCGACTCTTACTTGTAAAACTTGCATATTCCACATTCAATACAATGTGTCAAGACTTACCAATTTTCAACGTTAGATCTAATCTTCACATTTTTTGTCGAGTTTTGAGAATACGGTACAAATGTAGCTGGACACCCACCGGAACCAGTTAAATTTTGAATGTGGTTTAAGAGAGAGAAAGTCTGGGAACTTGTATTTGTAGTAAGAAATCAGAATTGGTCCTTTGAAAAAAAAAAACACTCACCTCATTGAGACAATCATAATGTACCTAACAAAAATCAAACAATAAACTTTATACAATAGAAAAATTATAATTTAAAAATTAATTACAATACAAGTATATCGTGGAGCCACCCTTTCTAACAAATACGATGGTTAACAAACAAATAAATTTACCATAGAGAGATGAAAATAAAAGGGTTTTTTTTTAGTGTTTCAATTTTTTTTAGTTATAATTGTTCCATGTAACCCGTGACACGTACGAATAATCCTAGTATCACCTTGTTTGTTGGTATTAAACAATACATATATTGACCCAGCAACATTTTATTATCAGCCTACGTCCGGCACGTACAAAAAGAAAACTTTAATAACAAAAGTTCAAATGTTATAATGAAACGTAATTCGTGTGGTGTACAGACAGACAGACGGAGTGCGGTGCGTGAAGCGCGCTCGACCTTTACATATATATATTACAGTGTATTTGCATTTAGCTACGGCTTTTACAGTTTGTCCAGATATTGATTTAAATCGGGGAGACCCTCCTTCAATCCTTTCCTCTTTCTCGTTTCCTGCAAAGAAAATTTTTAAAGGTTTCAGTTTCATGAGATTTATTCAAAAGATATATCAAATTATTGTTATACATTGTTTTAACGCCATCTATCGTCTCCTACTTCATTCTATATGTTAACTGTACATGTTTGCTATGTTATATATTTTGTTTTTAATTCACAATATCTGCCCTACTTTTGTCTGATCCAGTTAATGTAGTATAATTTGTAGAAATGTGTGATTACTGCTATGCACTTAGCAGTTTTTTTAATTTTAAAATATAACTAATTTTCTTGTGCTAAAATGTAACTCGTAATATTTCATATTAAATACATATTATATTATTTCATAATGTCTTAAATACCTCACAACACCGTTGTGGTACCTCATAATTTCACTTTTCTCAAAATTAGCAAAAAATTTCTTGAATATTTCAATAAAACTAAAAGTATTCAGAATAGTGATAAACTTTTTAAATATGTTTTCATCTCATATCTACGTACTAAAATACAATAAACGGAAACAATTTTTATAAATATCTGTAAAATTGCGATTTTCCAGTTACGAGGTTGATCTACAAAAGGCATGAACAGTTTAATTTTAATTAAATATGTATCGTCCGCGCCGTAGCGTGCAGTCCCTGGACATAAGGATAGTGGTCCTGTGCAGCGTTTAGACGCGGTCGAGTCACTCTCCTTCGTATGCACGCCAGCACTGTCCCGGCGAACGCGACACGAGGACGCGCTCGCTATAGCGCGGCACGGTGTGCGGGAAGGACTTTTATAAATAAATATACATATAATAGCTAACCTACAGCTAATAGTCAAAATATGAGTTGTTACATTTCAAAATGAGCGGAACCCAATTTTAACCTTTCCTTATATTTTACGTTATTTTTCAAGACCTACAAAATTTTGTACATAACTTTAGTGATGTCAACAGTCCGACATTCCATGTGAGAATGATCCCCACTCCTTTTTTAGACTCTATTTTGTATTAGAGAGTAGAGCTTAATATATGTATCAGTACGCATAGTTTACCTGTACAACAACGTAGGGTTTGCTGCTGGGCTCGCACGGGTCTCCGGGCAGGACCTGCCAGTGGTCGAAGACGCACTGCGGGAAGGCCTGGCCGCCGGTGTTGGAGCGCAGGTCGGCGGTGAAGCCGAAGGACTCGTTGACGGGGAGGTAGGCCTTCACCACGAACATGGGCGTGCCCGCCACCTGCGACTCCTCGAACACGTGCCCGCGCCGTCTGTTCAGCACGCCGTAGATACCGCCCACAGCCACTTCAGGGCACTACGTAATAACACATACTATCAATACCCTGTAAATGCTTCAGGACATGATAAGAGCATCATAGGAGTTTATGGCGACTAAGATATTTGATTGAAGGCCATTACTTTGCGGTTATACATCGTTAAATATTACAGTGGACGCTACTTTGCACTTCAGCCTGAAATTGTCTGACCATTATTACTACATCTAAACGTGTTTCGCTCAGTCAAAGATCATCGTCTGATCAATGTCGACTTTTTCGATGTCTTCTGATCTTCCTTTTTGCCCAATAGCAACGCATCACATTTTACTCTATATTGAGTAATGTTGGTGGTGCTTTACGTAATATAGTTTATTTATTGTGCAGAAGTGATGAAGTGAATAGAAAATAATACCATGGAATATGAATTCTGAGATATCACAAAACTTCTTAAAAAGTTCTAACAAAGGGGGTCAGTATCTTATTAGAACATTATTAGATATCACAAGACACATGTAATATTATTACCTACTCGCAATGGCGATAATAATCTAGAAAATTGGTTGACAAAAATTAAATTAGAAAAGAAAAACATCACAGTATCAAATTCATCAACAGTAATAATACAGACAGTAATAGTTAGACAAATTCACAATAGAACTACATTTTTTAAATAATCATATAAAATTTTAATGAATCATAATCAGTTTAAGATAAGTAAGAGTAAGCTGTCATGTACAATTGGTAGAGTTCATCAAATTTTGCATCATGTGTTTTTCTACTTAACATTAAAGTCCATTTATTACGGTAGAGAGAGCTAATACAACAAAACTTTTATTCCTAACCCAAAAACTAATATGAATAAAACCAACAATCAACATTAACCAATAATTAACAACAAATATGTTACAAAACATTTAGTACACTCATACTTTAAAACAAAGTCACTTTAGTTGGACCGTTTATAACTTAAGAATTGCTGGACCGATTTATGATCTGTTGAATTGTCTCTATCCCGAATAGCAGAATAAAATTATCAGAAAAAAACACGGAAAAAAGAAATATGGCAAAAAAAACATTTTCTCGTACATATTGTAAGGAAAGGCATTTTTGATTATATCTCAAGAACGGATTAAATTATTTAAATTTATGTATATTTATCAAGCTTAATACAATTTGACTACCTACTTATTTTATATCACATTATTACTTATTAAATTGAATTTAATTCAATTAATAAATTAACACAACATTTATTAGTCCTGAGCGATAGGATGTTTGCTGGATCAGCTAGTGATTTATTTAAAAAAACAACAACTTACTGAAATGATCTAAAGGATATAATAATGCCAAAAAGTTGTAGGTACGTGTTACTAATTTTGACAAAAAAACATGTTAGTTCCCCTATTCAGGCAAGGCGTATGTTTGTTTGACGATGCCAAAACAAAGAACTGTTGATCTGCCACGTCTCGGAAAGGCGGGACTATCGTATGCATGCTATAGTCCGCTCAGGATAAAACGTGGGGAGGAAGCTATTATACATGCAGGAATCATTTGCAACACAGAAACACTTCTAGGTTCATTTTACACTATAATACAGGCTTTACGCCTACCAAATAATCTACGAAATATATTTGACTTAGAGAAATTTAAAAGCAGCAAATTCATAATGTAATTAACTTCGTTTAGTAATTAAGAGATTTGTAGCTCTGATAATAAATAATCAAAAATTCTGTTCAGTGATAAAGCAACATAAGAAACATTTTTCTATCTTTGTGAGTTTTTTAATTTTTTATAATTCTATGCCAAGAAATTTTCCATATTTCAAACTAACCTGAATCTCGCAAAGGTACACAGGCTCCATAAGCCTTGGCTGCGCGGTCAACAGACACGCGTACAAACATCTCCTGGTGGTTGGAATGATTTGACCGCCACCTCTGATAAACAAAAAAAAAACATTTATAAAAAGCAAAGAAACGCACCCAGTACATTTTTGCAAGGTTCTATTTTTACTTTGTATTTACAATCAACTCTCTAGTTAATACCCGCGACTTTGACTGCATTATTCTGTGGCATGTACACTGTACCACTTCCTCATTTCTCCACGACAAAAAAAAAAAAAAAAAAAACACTGAAAATCTCGTAAAAATCGATATTTCTTAAAACTGTAATAACATTATATGAAATGAAGACTTCATGATGTATTTTTTTTATAAGGATCAAGTCTCTAACAAATATAATAATAAAGAAATTTGATTAAAATTTATGCAGTAGTTTTTGCATCACATACCAGTGGATTTCTATACAATGTCAGTTTCTATTCTATACACTGACTATTGATTACCTAATGTGACTATTGACATATAAAAACCAAAGACAGTCTCCAATAAAAGTAGCGCTCAAAACCGACAGCAAAAACTCCCCAATATACATACTACGTGGTTATAGTTACGCAATTAACTTATGACTTTTGCAAATTCAACCTTACCCGAATGATTTACAGTTGTTATTACAAGGACGCAATTGACGCGAGACTATTTGAAATGTGTGCATAATCCAAAATTATTGTATATCAATGCATGTGACACAAAGAATATAATATATTTACACAGATGGGGTAAACAGAGTTGATAATATTTGCGTATCGTCATACCTGTGGATGGCATCAGTGTGAAGCGTGACGTCATAGATGTTGAAACGCACGCCTCTCAAGTTCTCCTCAGCCATGGCGCCTTCCTTGGCGGCCCACTGGAAGCCCGCCACGACGGAATCCTTGATCTCGTTCAGGTACTGCACACCCTTGGAGCAGTCCACCAGGATGTTGGGTCCCGTACCCTCGGGCCCGAAGCACCAGATCTTACGAGCCTCGGTGAGATCGTACTCGTACTTGTCGCTCAGGTAACGGGCACGGGTCTTGAAGTCATCACGGGGGTTCACTTTGCCCTGATAACAAATAAAAAAAAAACCATTATATTTATGTACATCAAGACCATACAAAAAATCAGTGTTTTCTAGCACCATGTCAAGCAAGTATTAATGTCTCGAAGGCTGTTATAAAGTAGGGGTGTGCGAATAATTCGAACTTACGAATTATTCGTTCCGAATCGAATATTAATATTCGATTCGAAACTCGAATCGAATAATTCGAAAATTCGAATTATTCGAAAGTTCCCGAATAATTCGAAAAATTTCGAATAATTCCAAAAATTTCGAATAATTCGAAAAATTTCGAATAATTCGAAAATTTTCGAATTATTCGGGAACTTTCGAATAATTCGAATTTTTTTTTTTCTGTATTCTTGAAATGTTAATAAATAACTTATAAAAAAATGGATGGTAAAAATATTGATTGCCTTTTTTTTTACGGCACTTCAAAAAATTACCTGAAATTCATGCTTCTAGACTAGAATACCCCCTTAATTCACGAATTATTCGAAAACTTTCGAATTATTCGAAATATTTCGAATTATTCGAATTTTTTCGAATTATTCGAAGAATTTCGAATAATTCGAAAATTCGAATTATTCGATTCGGATATTCGATTCGATTCGAACGATATTCGCACACCCCTATTATAAAGTGAATCAATATATGAGTGATGACAATGTCTGCAAATGACGCCATTTTCTGTGTATATATATGTTAAAAAGATGAAACTGATCGAGTATCTTGTTGGTTCTTCTCGATGACTGGCTTGTTTGTCCAAACCGGTGTTAGTTATGACGTTCAAAGTGCTTTCTTAGGGCCTAAATTGAATATTTTTGATTTTGGTTTGACTACATTGCTGATGGTAAGCTAAAATAAAGAGTAATTAATAATAAGGTCAGTAATTATACATACGTCATCAATATCCTCAGGCAGACCGTCGGGCATGGGCTGAGCCTTCATGAAGAGACGGTTGTGCTTGTTGGGCGACTTGGACAGGCACATTTGGTTAGACTCCTCGCTGACCGTCTCACGGTATGACACAACGGGGTCGGATTTCTTAATTGGAATGCAAGCATGGTCCTCCTCCAGATCCTATAGGGATATAATTTTGTGTTGATAAAAAGAACTATAATAATGGAAAAACAAAGAATTCACATACATACACACATATTATAAAACAAAGTCCTCTGCCACATCTGTCTGTCTGTTCACGATAAGCTTACAAAACTACTGGACAGATTTTCATGAGATTTTTACCAGCAAATAAAAAGATTTGTGAGAAAGGTTTACATATATAATTTGTCAATTTTTTTTTTATTATCAGGGCCGGACTTCGTCCGCCGGGCCCGCTACTAAAACATGATATGGGATATAATTATTCTAATTTACTTAATCCTTGTCAAGATACTATTGTAACACATGTCATTATGCATAGAAATTGGATAGCAAATATATTAAGAGAAAATTTGTAATTTTAGAGAATCTCTAATTTTATTTTGAAACTTTTTGAACCCAAAATCTAAATAAATGTTATATTAAAATCTGGCCATGTGTATGTGATTAACTCCTCCTAAACGGCTGGACACATTTTGATGAAATTTTTTATGTGTTCAGGTGGATTCAAAAATAGTTTACATTCACAAGTGGACCTGGTAAGTGACACTACGGTTGACTTTTAGTATATTTTTTATTATCAAGGCAGAACAACGTCTGCCGGAATCTCTAGTATTTTCATAAGTTTCATTAAACACATACCTTGAGACAGATCTCAAGATGCAACTCTCCGGCACCGGCAACAATGTGCTCGCCAGACTCTTCGTTGATGCACTGCACCATAGGATCCGATTTGGCGAGACGTTTCAGACCTTCCACCAGCTTGGGCAAGTCGGCGGGGTTCTTGGGTTCAACGGCCACACGCACGACAGGCGACACGCTGAACTTCATAACCTATGTATAGCCATGGGAAAATTGAAAAGTGACATAATTTTTTTTATAAAGGACATAAAGTTTATTCATAAAGTACAGAAAGTTTATTCATAAAGTACAAAAAGTTTATTCATAAAGTACAAAAAGTTTATTCATAAAGTACTAAAAGTTTATTAACTAAATAAACTTTATTAATAAAAGATTTCGAAAATTAGATTCATAAATACTGTCCATAATACAAACCTTCATGTTATGCGCGTTCTTGAAGGTTGTAATAGTACCAGTCTTGACAAGGAACTGATCGACACCGACCAGACCGCAAATGTTACCGGATGGCACATCCTCAATGGCCTCCACATAACGACCCATCATGAGGATTGTACGTTGGATGGTCTTTTCATACAAGTCCTGGTGACAAAATAAAAATAGTTTTTAGGAAATATCAGTACATGACTGCCAACAACGAATATCTTGTAGTTTGTGAACATACCCAGAAGGCAGACTATGAGTTGTCTCATCCTTTCTATAGTTGCCATATTTGTACAATTAGGAGCAAAGTCATAATATATCACTGTAAGCATAGATTGGTGACTTCAAGAAAGAGAAAAAATCATCAGGTTTGTCTTACATGAATTTTTTTGTTGCAGTTTGCAATATAATTACCAAGTTTCAAATATAACTATGAGATAAATCATACTATATTAACTTCTTCCTTACCATTTACTATAATTATTATTAGTGGCATAATATCATTAAAACAAAATGGCTTTCCAGACCAGTTATGGGAAATTATCAAATGTTTAATAAACCACGTTCCAACAACAAGCAACAACTTGACCAAATTTTTCAGAGATGTCTTTTTCTCGTATGTACATACTAAAATACAGTAAACGGAAACAATTTTTATAAATATCTGTAAAATTGAGATTTTCCAGTTACGAGGTTGACCTACCAAAGGCATGAACTGTTTAATTTTAATTAAATATGTATCGTCCGCGCCGTAGCGTGCAGTCCCCGGACATAAGGATAGAGGTCCTGTGCAGCGTTTAGACGCGGTCGAGTCACTCTCCTTCGTATGCACGCCAGCACTGTCCCGGCGAACGCGACACGAGGACGCGCTCGCTATAGCGCGGCACGGTGTGCGGGAAGGGCATTATAATATTACAGGCTATAATAATATTCTGTGGTGAGTTTTTGGTGGAATCTTAAGTCTGTCATGTAGTGGCTTTTAATATTTTATTCATATTCTCGTGTTATATGCACCCTATATATTGTAATATTGGTGGCATTTTATGTAATATAGGTCGGTTATTGTGCACAAGTGGATGGGAAAGAATAGCACAGAGCATGAATTCGGAAGATGCTGCAAAAACTCAGTGAAAAGTTTTAATAAGAGGGCCACTAACTTGTCAGAACATTGCAATTATTACAAGGAACTTGTAACTTGTAAGGTTGCAGTAATAATCTTTAAGATTGATTACCATAAATAAAAGAGAATATTCTGTGTAGGAAAAGTTTTGAAAATAATACTCACCTCTTTCTTGCCAGGCTGGAAATTGGGACCCATGATACGGGCTTTCTGTCCAGTAACAACTTTACCGGAGAACACGCGGCCGAACGCGTAGAAACGACCCTTGTCCGATGTCGGTACCATCTTGCTCACGTACATCATAAGAGGAGCTTCCGGATCACAGGTCTGCACAATAATTTATTGAATATAAAAATTGTTAATGAGCAAGGAATCTTTTAAAGTCATAATTAACAACAAACATTACAAATATGTATAAATTTAGGTTTACTAACAAACCTTTTGCATACTCAATGGTATAATTGATTGTTAGAATTGCTGAGTAAGATTAACTTATGCATAGAAATCTTAACATACTTTATAACCCGATTGTTAAGGTGACCTACAGGCAAAATTCTTACTTAATTAGAGTGGGTAAGCAAATAAATTGGTTAGTGATCCGAACGTAGATCTGTTTAACACAGGTTTACAGAAACTCAAACAATGCCTTCTAAATTACAGTAGAAACTCGATTTTCCGGCCCTCAGTTATACGGATTCGCGATTATCCGGACTACCAACCGTGACCTATGTATTGTGCAAATTACCAAATACATACTGTAAACAAATTATTCCCATATACGTACCAAAATATTTTATATCATGATTTTAGTATTACATTAGTATTACATGATGTAATCTAAGAAAATTTGTATGTACTTGCTTAAATAAGTGCATACATCCTATGTTGGAAATGTATCTCTTTATAATTTCTTAATAAACATTGATTTTTATTGATATGTATACGTATTAAATATTAAATAAACGCATAAAATTATGTACATATTATGTACTACATATGCACAAAACCAAAGAAGGTTTGTCTTCTTCTTTTTCTTGTTTTGCCTCCGCAGTAGCATTTGCCAGTGTCAATGTTTTGTTTCAATGGACAGTACAACATATTTTACACAAAAAGTGTCGTGTGATTATTACAATTTACCAACAAGATGGTGGCTCTCTTGTTAGAACTTTTCAAGGGGTTTTTGTGGCATCTCAGAATTCATTGTCTGTGGTATTATTTTCTATTCACTTCACTTATGCACAATAACCGAACTGTATTACGTAAAAAACCCCCAATTTTACAAATATAGAGTCAAATAACACAAGATTATGAATAAAATACAAAAATCCACTACATGACAGACCAAAATCCCGCCAAAAACTCAAGGTCTGTCATACATGCGATTATCCGGACTTTCGATTATCCGAATGCCTAACGACAACAATTAGTCCGGTTAACCGAGTTTCTACTGTACAATTTTTTTGATTTGTTATTTACCTCTTTGTATGTATACGTTTTTTTAAAGCTAGTTGCGGAAACTTGTAAATAGCCTTTGAATAGTTTATATATGTAATGTAATAATTATTTTTTTGTTTAGCTGTAAGTTTACCTAAGAGTTTAAAATAAAATAAATAAAAATTGTGTGGTTTTAGGAAACCATGATGCAAGTGAAACTTTTTGGATTATAGACATTAAACTGAAATTTTTTGGGAAAGTCATTCGATTTAGGGTATTATAATTGCGTTTTTAATCGTAACTTAATAATAGGAAAATGGGAAATACATAATAAATACAATAATTCAGATGATACACATATTGACGTTGGTTGCTCTGTCACTTTACCCCATGCGCGCGTCGGCGGTAATGCGACATGCGATAGATGGACGAACAAAATTTGAGGTGATGGGAAAAAAACGTCACTTTAATATTTAAAAATAAACATGACTTTCTTACAATATCAAGTGTAAATTTGTGATTTCAATTGTAAATAAAAACATACCTTGATACCGAGGGCAGCCTCATCATCATGCGGGCCTTCATATAACATCTCCATACGGTACTTCTGAGCGACCACGGGCGAAGGGAGATGGATGGCAATCATCTGAAGTAGGGCTTCACCAGCTGGCAACCACGAACGCATCACAACCTATACAAAAGAATTTTAATTTAGCTTCACACTTCCGGACTACACAAGCAATGTGATATTACTATATTAATCATAACTATCAAAAATTTGCGTATATAAGTTTTCTGTCTGTGTGTACGTGACTGAACTCCTCCTAAACGGTTAAATTCACTATCGGACCCGGTAGGTGGAGCTGCAGTGGACTTCTAGGAATTTTTCGTTTGTTAACAAGGCAGGGCACCGTCTGCCGGGCCCTCTAGTTGTTAATAATCCCCCTCAGCTAATTTGTTAAAACCTAGATCTCAAAATGACGAATCACGATTTTAAATATTTAGCCATTTATTTTTGTTTATAATTTTATATAATAGAATTTGCTAATGCTCAATTTTTTTTTAATTTTGTAATAGATACACTAATTATTTTAAACTTATGTCGTCAACATTCTGTTGACTAGTGCATAAGGTCTACACATTTGTTTGCTTATAAAGGCTTATGCCTTTTATTTTTGGACAGTCAAGCGATTAACAAAGATTGCCATATGTTTCTATTTTTAAATTTTAGAATAAATGTATCTTCCAATTATGGGATCGCAGACCACAAAGGTTTACAACCAATTCCAGAAAGAAATAACAATGTCAGTCCACTTTGACACCCAGAAACTTATTTTGAAAAGTAGCTGGCAACACTTGGGACTAAAAAAACTCTGTAATAGTTTTAAAACAAAATAACATTGTAAAGACTTTTTTATGGCAAAACAATGATTTATAGACTTATTGTAATCTTCCAAACTTTTATAATGTAGTAAAATTAATGTGCCAAGTATTAACCTTGAGTAAGGCCTTGCCATCCTTATCGGCATCTTCGTGCTTGATTGTGACACCGAGTTTCTTTAGTAAGCTCTCAATCTCATCTTTCTTGAAGTTCATAATAGCGTCAAACACTTTGTAGATCGGGTCCAGGACGTACATACAGAATGAACGTTTGTTCTCATTATCCCTCTGCTTGGCCCACTTCTTTGTGTTGGCATTGAAGAAGTTTTCTCCCCACAGCCTGTACAATTAAATTTTATTCTAATAATAATTACATTCATAAATATAGCAGGTAATAACATGTCTAGTTGCAGATAATTTATTACTAGCATTTACCCGCGGCTTCGCTCGCTTTGAACCAATCCCTTGGGAAAAGTCCTTTCTTTTCGTTACCTCTAATAATGTGTAAGTAAAATCTCATGATCGGCCCAGTAGTTAATCCCTCGAATATTTTTTTAAGAGCCAGATTTCAAAATGGCGTATCATGTTTTTATATTTTTTAATTTAATTTAACTTAACATTTAATTTAACATTTCATGGTTTAGTAAAAAAAAGTTCGTACAAATGAAAAAATATTTTACAATACATTTTTTTTCAGTTTTTTAATAAATCGAATCTTTTTTTTAAGCTTCTGCTTCTTAAAGCTATTGCCTCATGAGGTCAACATTCATTCGTATGGAGCTTATACCTTTATAGTTTTGGAGTCCAGGGATTAAAGTGTGTAAGCGTAAAAAACAAACTATCATTCCTATTAATAATAGTAAGGATTCTTTGATCTTTTATGATTATTCTTTGAATGTAATAACGGAACATCAAGACTTATTATTTTGATTTTATTATAAATGATTGTTATTTTAAATAATTGTATCTCAATTTTCATAGTAATTAGTCCAAAGGGAACAAACTCATAAATACAAATTGAGAATATAATGTTCGTCCCGGTCTGCCGCTGGATTATAGCATTGAATACTTTATCCAGTATCAATGGGACGCGCTTCATGAATACTTAATATGAATTTTAAATTTACACTCAAGTTTTCATGTTGTTATCACAACATACTGCACTTATTTCTCAAAAAAAGGTGTTTGAAGTACAAGACATCATTCTTGTGATTTAACCTTTATGTTCACCCTAGCAAGCGGCCTTTATTATAAAAGTTTATATGTTAATGGAAGGACAAAAAAAAATCAGAGTACTTAATCTTAAACTGTAGATGTCATTCTTGATAACTTGTTTTTCTTGTAAATTCATAACATTTTAGTTAAAAGTGAATAATAAAAGACATAAAAGAAATGCTCTTTACTTTTCATTGTTAAAGGTAACAGAATCAACTATACTATTTACTGATAAGTGTCAAATTGAATCCTATCATTACGTAGTATAAAACAAAGTCCCCTACCGCGTCTGTCTGTCTGTTTGTTCGCGATAAACTCAAAAGCTACCGAACGGATTTTCATGCGGTTTTCAGCGGTGGATAGAGTGATTAATGAAGAACGTTTTAGTATATAATTTGTCAAGGATTTTCTCATAATCAGGGCGGGACAACGTCTGCCGGGCCCGCTAGTAATATATAAAACAAAAAAAATATTACAATATTGACTTTCTCTACATCCTATAAAGACAATATGTATGTACTGTACATGTAAACCTTGTCAAGGATATTTTCCAGGCGATACTGAATACCGAAAAACACACAAAAAAGTCAAAAAGCGACTGTTTTTTAATGTTTACACTTAGAAATTGATACAACAAATAACAGAATGGTCTAACGTTACAGGTCTAATGATCTTTCGCTATGACTATTGCTGAAAACAGGTAAGATTATAACGAGAATAGTAAGAAAACATTATAATTACCTACCTGTTCATAAGTTTAACAAGGTCAATCTTGAACTTGTCAGCGTACATCTCGGAGAACTGCTTGAGAGTGAAGGCCCATCCGTGGAGGCCTGAACCGAAGCCCACGGAGCCCTTGCTAGGATCGACGCGAACCTCACCTGTGTAAGAATTTGGAAATATATCATATACTTATCTTTTTAATCTCTAAGAATAAATAGCATCCATAGGGTGAAAAGTTATTAAGGGCTTTGACCTTTATCTTAAGCTCTTTAAGATATATGGATAGAAATGAACTACAAATGATTAAAGACATATGAGTCCTTACCTTTAATACAACAAGAATGAAGTTCAAATTTTACAGTCCATAAGGTTTTTAATTTTTTTTTCATATGATCTTCATATTTTATCTGAAGAAAATTTGAAGATCTTGAAAAATAACGTAAATTATTACGTACGGTATAAAGTGGATGTCGCTTATTTTGAAATGTAAGGACTCATATATATCATTATCCCTCACAATGACTCTGGTGAGATTTGTGTTTTTCTTTTAAAATTCATACTGAACTCTCTCAAAACTCATATCGTTGGGAAGACGAGAGTAACGCGTAATTATCGTCAAAATAAAACAACTAACGTATTACATACATTACTAAAAACGAGATCTAGTCACGCCACGAAATGAAACCATTAAAATAACGTGGACATGACTAAAAATGATGTGAGAAGGGCTGCAAGATATATTCATTTTGATGGTATAACAAAAGTATTACGAAACAAATAGGAATTGATATCATTAATTCCAAACAATAAATGCCAAGTCATCGCGTTCTACCTTCACGGATCATCGAAACATCACGTTTTTGTGGCATGTCATGATAATTGTATCTGATAACTGATAATTACAAAGCAAACAAATTTCACAGACATTTTCACAATGTTTTTTAAACTTAAGCTCAAGAACATTTTCACCTAATTGAAAAGCTCAAGAAATGAGATCATAACAAAAATTATCACCTTTTTACTGTAATCCTGACATAATACAGTTGCCTACAAATGAATATTATAAATACCAGACAATTCTGTCCTACCAAAGGAAGAATTAAATTTTCGAAATTTTTTGTTAACTCTAACTACTTACCCATAGGACCGCTATCATCAGAGTAGGTGGCGATGATGACGTTAACGTTTTCAACGATACGCTGGAATGTCTGGTAGAGTTCCTCGGACTCAAGCTGGAGTTCGAGAAGGGCGCGGTCCATCTTGTTCATGAACAGAATGGGCTTGATGCGCTCGGCGATCGCCTGACGCAGCACGGTCTCGGTTTGTACGCACACACCTGACATCAAAATATATTAAATGTATACATACATACACTATACATTGAAAGATAAATATTACTGAGTCAAATGACTTCAATCTGAAATCAAACCAATTGAAATCAGGTTGGTTTCATTTGCAAATGGTACCACTGATCATGGTAGCCATTTTGTATCCTATTACTGAACAGCAATACTGCTGAAAGGAAGAGGAGTGCCTTTGCTTTTTAATATATGTAATAAAACATTTTGTAGTATTTTTGTTTCCTTTGCTGCTCCTCTGTATTATATTATTGCATTTAACTGTATGTACATTTATTATGTATTTAACTAGGACGGGGGGGGGGACGTTGTCCCACCCTGACAATAAAAAAAGCGTAGACAGATTATCATCGATATATAAAACCCAAAGATGCACAGTCTCGAATAGAAGTAGGCCCAAAACCAGCCGCAAACACTCCCCAATACACATACATGGTTATAGTTACACGATTATATAGCGACGCGAGACTATTTGAAACGACTGCATAATCCAAAATGATGCAGTCAAGTTTATGTGCTTGCTGTGAGATGTTAAGTGTGGATCTTGAGTTTTTGTATATCAATGTAGATTATATACGTAAACCTTTCTAGGGAATAACTCATCTACTGGTGATAACAGCATAAAAATCCGTTCAGTAGTTATTAAGTTTTTCGCAAAACAGACAGATGTAGCAGAGGACTTTGTTTTATAATATGTAATGATTTGATGTTTTTATTATTGTATACTCTATTAGTTATGTAATATTTTAGTTCAACCACCACCTATAAGCCCAGTATATATTTGCTGTGGCTATTATCCATTGAAAATCAGAGCTGTAGTATCATTTAGTTATACTGCAGCGTGTAGCTGAATGGATGTATTGTTGTTGGACATTTTTAATCATGTATGTTTTCTTTATTTAACTTATAAGCTGTGATGAGTCACAACAATTAAACCTTTTTTTCTACCTAAATAACTTACCAGATACACAGTCCACTACGACGAGAGCTCCATCAGTGACACGCAGAGCAGCTGTCACTTCCGAAGAGAAGTCAACGTGTCCAGGAGAGTCGATAAGGTTGATCAAGAAACCCTTTTCACCCTTCTCACGTTGGTCGACGTTTGTGATGAAAACCAAATCCTTCTCTTCGAGTTCGAAGAACATGGATATAGCACTGGTAGAATAATTTTTTTATGTAGTATAATTTCTTTGATTCACTCATTTGGATCGGTTGTACTGTTTAGTGAAGTCAGATGGCCGTTCTAAAGATCTTCAAGGAATATCAGATTTTTAAGGTAAGAACATTCATCATTCTGGGTCATTGTTTTAATATAAATCTCCATATATTGATTTTTTCATATATTCTACATTATTTATTTATTTATTTAATAAGAACTTCACAGCCAACTTATTTTAAACTATAAAAACAAGGCCAATTAATCGTTCTTTCGATATGGGACGGATTATATTTGATTGAAGTTGTTGGTCTGGTGGTTTGACCGGTGGAGTATTGTTTCGATGTCTGCAGGTTTGAACCCCGGTATGTACCAAGAAATTTTTCAGAATTGCATACATTAAATTGGTAACACTATTGGCAGATGTTGAAGGAAAACATCATGAGAAAACCTGAACCTGAGAAATAATCTTGTAGTACTATGTGGGAAAACATAGAACTGTGGATTTCTCAGAGTTTGAAATCACCAATACATTGTGGGCTGGCATGGTGATTATGCCCGTACCTTCCTTCGGGACAAGGGCTATGGCCCTACAGTGGGGCCCTCACAGGGTGGTGATCATGGTGATATTGATTTTACCTTACATTTTTTGTACCTTGGATATAGTAAATCCTTTATTTTAATTTTTAAATATGAAATACACAGAAATATATGACACAGATGAGTAATTGAATATTTCGGTTAAAAATGTCTATTATATTTCTGTTAGTGGACTTGTTTGTTGATAATTGTGAAGAAATATATATCATGCTCAAGATTTTTTTTTTGTGAAAAATCGGAACTACTGTACTATCCAATTGTTTACTACTAACATTAAATTATACATTACTTCTTTTCATTTCACTTGTAACATGTTTGATTTACATAGACTTGTATACACTTTAAACTATGTAAAAAAATAAATAATTTGCAGACAGAATTTACAGACTGTCATTTGAAGTTGCAAACAGACAGTCAATCTGATGTTAAATGATCTTTATAGGTATAATTGTATATACACAACTTTAAATGATTCTTAGCAATGAAGCTTGTCATAACAGGCACTTTGGAGTACATAGTTGCAACTCCTGATATGCAAACAATGATAGAATTATGGATGGATGGACTCTGAACATACAATATATGCGATGAATAATTCAAAAGTTGTAAAGAAATTACTTTAAGAAGATTTACAGTTACATTTTGTACCCATAAATTTTATATTCACGAATGACTTATAATGGATAAAATTACTAGAACTGTTATTTACTTAGCTAACTTGACAACAAAAGACCACCTTGAGCATGGTTATTGTAAATAACATGAACAGATAAGCAAATAACATAGATTTCCTTCAGAATTTCTTGAATAACTATAGCTGGTTTTATAAAAGTTTTGGAGTAACATATTATTGTACAATCTTGATGGCAAAAATAATTATACGCATATATAACTGGTAATGTATACATATATATAGGTAATGTAACAAATAAAATTATTTAAAAAGTATCAAAATATTGCTTGACAACAAAAGACCACCTTGAGCATGGTTATTGTAAATAACATGAACAGATAAGCAAATAACATAGATTCCCTTCATAATTTCTTGAATAACTATAGCTGGTTTTATAAAAGTTTTGGAGTTACATATTATTGCACAATCTTGATGGCAAAAATAATTATACACATATAACTGGTCATGTATACATATATATATTATAGGTAATGTAACAAATATAATTATTTAAAAAATAATATCAAAAGATTGCAACTCATTTATGATTATACCAATTTCATTGTGTCGATTTGGCAATATTCTACTTTCGAAAGTTTCAGTGCTACATCTTTTTTTTTATTGTATTGTATAATGCAATACTTATAGAATTTTTTCTTATAAAATTGGCATATGTCTGGAAATTGGTGTTATGTATGAAACGAAGCAATGAATGAAATTTATTAATTATACAAATTTTCTTTGTTCATCTATATGCTACAAAGATATGTAAATCTCTTATAGTGAATTTATATTGGCGTAATATCGAACGACGCCAAGTTCAAGGACTGGCATTAAATTGCCAGATGGAAGGTTATTGCCCCATGTGGGTAAATCGTACTCACGTGGACTTGATGGTGATGCATCTGTCTTGCTCGTCTTTACGCGTGTCTGTGAAGCGCGTCTCACCAGCTCTGGCACCGGCGATGATACCAGCCTTTGAGACTAGAGAATCTGTCAACGTTGACTTTCCATGATCGACGTGGGCAATGACAGACATATTCCTGATGTTCCTCTTCTTGTCCATCATCGTACGGATCTCGTCCACGGTGAAATTCACCTGGGGAAACCAGAAAACAATCCGTCAATACACAGCAGAATATCTCACAGATGTTTCAATTTAGAATACATCTTTTTCGTACACGTACGTGCCATTTTTAATTCTGCAGATGTAAATCTCGTATTTCTTATTGAAATCTATATCTATAATAATTGCACATGCACTTTTTTGACTCCTCAGCGGCACTTGATAACGTCATCCGATCACAAAGACAGCGGACGTGAATAAAGTAATAAGACACGTTCGAACGCGAATTATCCAAAATATTAACGAGAAAACATAGCCCGAATCAATTGGAACACTTTGATTAACACTTCAATCGTATTTTGTACTCACCATTTTGGATGGTTTTAGATTTTTCTGTCAAATAAATAAACTACCATACGCCAGCAATGGCGTACGCTTGAAAAAGGACCCGTTCGAGGGCCGGCCGGATGTGGCAGCGAGACGTCAAATTTCAGTTACCATAGACGGCTAGGGTTACCATTTCATAAATATTCATTTGTGCAATATTCACAATTTAAACAAGGATTATTTGTGTTGATCCCTCTACCTTCACATAATTTTAATATTTACGTTACTTTTTTAAAATATATATTTTTATCTATCGTGTTCTAGAAATAAACGTCTATAAAACTGTAACATAAAATGACCATAGATTGAATATAAAAAATATAATCTTATCTATACAAGAATTAGAAATCCAGAATTTAAATAGTTATTTATGATTTCGACGAAAACATAATAAATTCCAGTAATTGAAAAACGCCTTTTTAATAAAATAAATACTTAAATATAATAACTATAAGTAGGTTATAGATTCAATATTGATATATTTGAGTTCCTCAAGGAGTACCTATGTACTGTGTAGGTGACAATTCTGAATATTTATTATCTGGAATAGATTATTACTTTTGTTTATGAAGTTCATGCTTTGGATTAGTCATATATAATTACCCAAATAATAATTTATAACCACATTATATGTTTGAGTAATTACGTAACAGTTCATAAAAATAAATTCGTGATTTAACCTGTCATAAAGATACTTTACAAATTTGAAGGTATTGCCCGAAAAAACACAAATATCAATAATTTGTTAGTACTTTTATTGCTGGTATTATTCGAAAACAAAGCAGTGTTGCCAACTCCCATAACTTCTAAGCTCAATATTAAAAGTCCCTAGAAAGTTACTAAAACTTATTATACCAGTACCATAGTAATGATACGATCAATGTTTGTTTCAATCACAATTGCTAGAAATACTATTTTTTTTTTTTTTTTTTATTGCAGCTCGGCAAAGTGACTGTACTGTGCCTGATGGTAAGCACAGTACAATCCAAAAACAATGGCGACCACCGAAAGACATACTATCTATCGCCGGTCGCCGCTGTCATGCCGGCCTGAAAGCGACCCAGTCAGGGACAGCCCCCCCCCCCCCCGGTTGCTGGATATACACCGGCTGATCCCGGAACGCGACACGCCCAAACGTGTCACTATGGCGGGTGTTCCACCTGGTGTACGGTGGTCGCGATCCAGTCGGGTACAGACACCCTACCACCCCGCATTAGAAATATTTACTATTAATATCATAATTATATATATTAGAAGCATCTGTAATAAAAAATAAAAATTCTACTTATATATAAATATATATTCGTTAGTCATCTTCATCACGTCATAATTAAAATAATTATTCAGTTTCATAAATTAAAAACCGACGATACAGTTCAACGCTTTTTGTTGTAAAAGAATAACAGTTTGACATCTGTGATACAGTTGAACACTAGTACAGATGTCAACGATAATTGCTATTGATACGATGATAAGGTAGTGTACTTAATACATTGGTTAATCAATTAAACTCAGTGTCGTAGATTAAGTAACTATTTTTGTCATTCGCTTTTTTGTTTTTAATAAATATATTATTATTATTATAAACTTTTGTATTTTCCATATCTTTTTGCATGTAATTCTCTTCTTCATCTCTGTCTCTGTGTATGAAAAAGTGTACGTCAAAATGCGTTATATTAGTGTGACGCTACGATAGCAACATGGTTCATTATTGTTTAATTATTTCAACAAGTTTTATACAAGTAAACACTCAAAAATCACTAAACGTATTATTTAAAATTCATAAAGATTCTACCAGACTGCACGTTTACTTACAACAGTTCTTCTATTATATTTTTGGCAACCAGTCTTCTAATAGACTATTACTACCATTGTCAAGTGAGTAACAATATTACAAGTTTCTTGATATAATTTCAATGAACTAACAAGATGGTGGCCACCTTGTTAGAACTTTCCTGGGAGTTTTTGTGGCAAGTCAGAATCCATGCTCCGTGGTATTATTTCCAATCCACTTCACTTGTGCACAATAACCAAACTATATTACGTAAAGCACCACCAACATTACATAATATAGAGCCAAATAACACAAGATTATGGATAAAATATAAAGACCACTACATGGCATTCCAAGATCCCGCCGAAAAATCCACTTACAACAGTTACTTCAGGTATAATCTTTGCCTATGCTAGCGCCATTCCGGAGGGTCTTGGAGCTATTATTTAATGCTTAGAGCTGGACACTTTTTCAATATGTCCCCCGTTTGACTGTCTCATATTATATTATCCTTACCTCTTCCATCCATAGTATATAGTATCTAGCTAAAAATATCTATTACTAGCCCTAAAATTGTTTTCCAAAAGTCGTCAGATAAGTCACATTTCTGTCATCAAATAACTTTTTAATCTTTAAGATCAAAAGTCGTTTCACTTATTTTCAAATTGGCAGCACTAAAATATTTATAGCAGTCTGACAATATTAAAATATTTTACAGTGACATCTGTTGTTCAATAGCGTATTGCTATAATATTGTGTTACATGTTTTAAATAAATTGTTTTAAATATGTAATAACAGATGTCACATAATTTAATTTTGTCTAAAGTTACTTCAATATGAATTAAAACAATTAATTAGTAAAAAAAAAGTAATATTTTACAATGCTCTACTCTATGCCGCTTGCTTAGTATTTCATCAACATAAATTTAGGTATATAATGAAACTTGTATAAGATGTTGTGTTCTTAATCATCTAGATTCTAGAATAATAAACCATGATAGAAAAATAAATAACAATGGTTTGTTAGTCAGTCAGCTTTTCCCAAGGAATTTGTGGTTTACTTATAAATTCCTTGACTGTTCCACCGACGAAAGTGATTATCAGTGTCTTAACCGTGCTTTTATTTCATTTACTCAGTATCTTTAAACTTTTTACAGTTTCCTTCAACGTTGAATTTTATGATTTTATAATAGGTAGTAATATTCCGAGTTCATCAGCTTATTTCACAAATAATTATTGTTTATAGTTGTGTTTATCTTATCTATCTTTATGTTTGTATAAATTTTATTACATACTCTATTGTTCAATTCAGTAACAAAGAATAACGATTTTACAAGCGTAGAAAATATATTATAATAAGTAATCATTCAAAACTTGTCTTTTATAATTAACATTTGTATTGGCCTTGCGAAATAAAATAAAAATGATCAAATTAAATACTTAAAATTCGATTAAAACGCAATAATACCATAAATATCGTATTTATACTTATACTATATTTATATTTACACTGCAACAGCGTAGTCATTTCGAGAAAAAAAAGGGTGTCCGACCAGAATTTTTACGAATACAAAACAAACAACATAGGGAGAATTGTCGACGAAGATAAGTGTTAAATATACTGTGACAAAATAATAAGGTTGTCAATATTTATCTGTATTGCATAAGGTCACACGATTGTTTATCTGTGTGACGTCGCGTTTGCGCGATTATGTGGTGAAGATAATACAGCGCATGTCAGTCTTAAGCTTGGGTAATTTACTAGGGGTAAATAGAGACACGAAAAAAGTATCGATACTTTGTGGTATCGAGTACATTTCCTTTCGATACCGATACTTTTGTACTCGATACTTTCTATTCAATACTTTTCTCAGTGAGTACTTTTTGACAGGTATAGTATCGAATAAAATGCTGAAATTACCTATTATAAGTTTGACCTTACGGCTCATGTTTATTTATGGCAACGCCATCTAGTTCAATCATACTGAACTTCCAAAAACATAACATTGAGCTCAAAATCGATCCGTCCGTTCAGTTCCTATCCTTTTTTTTTTATTCACTTCAATAATCAATCACTCGATCGTTTGACGTTATAGTAATAATATGTTGAATAGTTTAATAAAAAATATTATTTTCTAAAGCAGGATATAACATATGAAAAATTCAAAACTGCTATTCACCAATACGGCTCGATAAATTTCTATTTTTAAACGATAGTACAGAGGATGAATGGGAACTTTAATAAGTGCCTTAAGTATTTCTTTTTTGTTAATAATATTTTTAATTTGAGCCGTTAGAGTTATTTTTTTTATTATTGTATTAAATTTATGTACCAACACCATTTGTTTATTATTGTATTGGTCTACTGAAAGCAAACTGACGCTACTTATTGTCTGACATTGACGTCCTGACATATGCCCATTAGTCCATACGAAAAGTACTCGATACTTTGAAGTTTCGATACTTTTATGAGTACGATACTTTTTTTTTTGATACTACTCATGAGTACAGTATCGATACTTTCTGTTCGATACCGTGTCCCAAGGGGTAAACTAATTAACTACTAGGGTGGACACACTCAGAAATTACTGTCTGGGAGGGTGAACGTAGGTATTTCACCAGTGTTGCCAGGTAAAACTGTAAGAAATACGTTTTTGTATTTATTCATTTTATTTTATATTTGATAACCAATCTTCTAATAGATTTTTACTGCCACTATCGAATAGGTAATGATATTAAAAGTTTCTTGCGATATATTCAATGTTCTAACAAGATAGAGGCCCTTGTTAGAACTTTACAGAGAGTTTTTATGGTAAGTCACAATCCATGCTCCGTGCATTATTAACAATTTTTTGTAAATATTTTATTTGATATTTCTTTACAAATTCCGCCTGGGAGTTTTTGGCGGGATTTTAGTCTGTCATGTAGTGGATTTTATATTTTATTCATAATCTTGTGTTACTTGTCTCTATATTGTGTAAAATTGGTAGTGTTTTATGTAATATAGTTCGTTTATTGTGCATAAGTGAAGTGAATGGAAAATAATACCACACAGCACGAATTATGAGATGCCACAAAAATTCCCTGGAAACTTGTAACAAGGGAGCCACCATCTTGTTGGAATATTAACAATGACTTTGAAATGATCGCACGACACTAACTTGTAATACTATTAACTACTCGACAATGGCCGTAATAATCTGAAAGATTGGTTGCCAAAAAGAAAGTTAAAAAAAAGCTTCCGCCTGGAACTGATTGTCGGTTATGACATCTATCTGCAACAAAAAAAATTATGTGTTAAAAGTTAATCTTGAAAGTGGCATTAAAAAAAAGAAAAGTATTTAGTATAAATACAGACACGGAGTTTTTGGCGGGATCTTGGAATGCCATGTAGTGGTCTTTATATTTTATCCATAATCTTGTGTTATTTGGCTCTATATTGTGTAATGTTGGTGGTGCTTTACGTAATATAGTTTGGTTATTGTGCACAAGTGAAGTGGATCGGAAATAATACCACGGAGCATGGATTCTGACTTGCCACAAAAACTCCCAGGAAAGTTCTAACAAGACGGCCACCATCTTGTTAGTTCATTCAAATTATATCAAGAAACTTGCAATATTGTTACTCACTTGACAATGGCAGTAATAGTCTACTAGAAGACTGGTTGCCAAAAATAAAATAGAAGAAGAATAGAAGAAATACAGACACACGTAAAATCGGTTGCTATGAAATGTGAGGCATACATTGTGTTTCATTTGTGTCTATCTTTTTGGCCGCTCTCAGTATAGCTATAGGTACGGACGTGCGCATAATATAGCCAAGAGTTTAATGCAAAAGAAATTTGAACCGTATCACGATGATATAAATATAATATAATACGTATTTGTATTTAAATTTCTGTTCTGTACATCTATATTCACAGTGGTTAAATAGTATGGCGGGGAATGGAAATATTAATTTTAAATAAGTACGGATATGTAAGCGAGAAAAATGACTCTTTATATGACGATGACTCGTATCGTTTAATATGACATGGGAACTAATATAATAGACTAAGTATGGTACTTTCGTATTAAATGCAGCGCGCTCGACGACCGCAAGCGCGGCCGGCTCCCTCTAATTTTTTTCGCAAGTCTAACCTAACCTAACCAAACCGAGATGAAACAATTTTATTTTAATATAAGAATCGTCAAGTTGCTTGTAGTAACTCCATTCTCATGTTTACGTGCTAGTAACCTTTTTACTGCAACTCTCACTGCGCGTTATAAAATATATTAGAAAATGTCAAATGGAACGACTTCAGTTTTGCATTGTCATGAGTTACGAAATCTATCATTGGTAATTTATATTGTGAGTGTATAATTATTAAAGGTTTTCCTAAACTGGTGACCCCGAACTAGAACACGAAAAGATGTCGACCAATGAAAAAAGTGATTTATCAAAATACCAAATTACCAATAATTGTTTGGAGGCAACATAACCTCAAAAGTCTCAAAACTGGACTGCAGTGCGCTCGCCGACCACTGCTACGGCTGGCTTGCGCTGATTTTATTTCATAAGTCTAACTTAACCAAGACGGGAAAATTGAGAAAAATAAATCGGTTAGGTTAGATTAGACTTGCGAAAACAAACGCGAGCCGACCGCGGTGCATTTAATACGAAAGTATCCATAAATAATTATTGTAAATGAAACTATATGTGTATCTCTCGTTCACTCTTTAACATAATTATATTAGTGCGAGATATACCACTATATCTAACGAAGTTTTCCTAAAAAGATGAAGATTTCACATAAATAGGTGCTTATAACCGTGCAAGATAAACAACAGAGTTAATATGGTCACTTCGTTACCATATATTTAAACTAAAAAAGAGATTGCTTTTTAAAATTAATATTTTTCTGCTTATTTTATATATGGTTTGTTATTGTAGATTTTCAAACATATTGTATTGTTATCTTAACCTTGTAAGTGTCGTAAGGAGGAAACATCTTTCAAGTTTATTTATCTTGATAAAAATATAGTTTTTATCTACGTATTATGTGAAAGATCCGCTTTGAATTTGTACATAATTTATTACGAAATTTGATAAATATAGGACACGTGTACATTTTAGTTTGATTTTTTTAATGCTACATATTATCTAATCTATCTTTAAGTTTATAAATGTAATAAAAGTCGGTTTACGTGTCTGTCTGTATATTACCTAGGTCTTTTCAATTGCGTGGCGGATTTTGATACGGTTTTAACAATCATATAGAATAGTGATCGGCATCCTCGTCATCCAAAAGGCCAAGTATAAACAATATAAAATTGAAATTTATTCAAAAACCTTTTTTTAAACTTAAGCTTAGCTTTTAGATTTTAGATACATGTTTATTGAAATAATTAGGATTTAAAAGTCCACTGTCGAGCTTAAATTTGCTTAATGTCTTTTTTTGTCAATGGCAGTGCTAATGTCGCTTTCTAAAAAAAATTCCTTTTTCTGTACGCTTACGTTTCAAAAATGTTTACTCGATTCTTACATGGCAAGTTAATAGATAATGTTTTGGGTGTTATTAAAAAATAATTGCTTATTTATGTCGCTATTTTGACAAATATATTATTGACTAGCTTCTGCCCTCGACTTTGTCCGCGTGGAATAGTTAGTTTGGACTAACGCTAACACGCAGCGGAAGCTCTCAGAAGGAAAAAATCCTGATTTTGAAACATTCTTCATTAGTGCCTGTAGCGGCGGTTGCGTGGCACGCTACTTATTTTCGTCGACGTTCAATAAAAGGAATTTTGCGTTTAATTACAATTTAATGCGTGTAACAATATAATGAATGCGCGCGAATCAAATGTAGTTCTGCGAGTGTGAAGTTCGTTCGGGTGCAACTTCAGAGCGGTTGACATTTCGTTCCGAAACAGTGCCACACTCCTATTGGTCTTGGCGTGATGATATACCTACCCACCTATAGACCTATAGCCTTCCTCGATATATGACTTATTTTACACTGAAATAAGTTTTCAAATTGGGCTAGTAGTTCCTGAGATTAGAGAAGGCTATATATTACGAGAAGATAAATAAGAGCGAAGTACCAATGAAAAATGTTTTTAAATAGTTTTAAAGTGATACTTTTATTACATCGTCTCAAACGTTTTCGTCTGTGTGTTGCATGTCGCGTGATGGTCGGCCGCGGAGTAGGGATAAAGTGAAAGGCGCTCCTCAGAGCAGCCAGGGCCAATATGGCGGCGCCTATAGTTCGCAACAGCTGACCGTGTAGTGTATAGACTATTATTAGTTAAATGTCTATAGTGTGAAAAAAAGTTTCACTTTTACCGTGGTTTCATAAAACCACAAAATCCTTTTTTAACATATGTATCAATTTAAAATATTTTAAACTTCTACGTAAGAGAAGTTGGGAGTTAAAGTTAGCGTTAAAGTAACTATTCCACGCGGACGAAGTTGCGGACAGAAGCTAGTTATAATTATAAAAATATGGTATGTTCGTTTCTGAGTTTTGTCAATTATACTGAGACAGATGGACGGATTACAATCAAAATTGATGTAGGAGTCGTTTATGTGGTTGAACTGGGAATATGATACGTTTTTTATCGCTCAGATAAGTGGATGGACAATCGCTCGTATAAAATAAATTTTAGTAAAGCGTTACTTATGCACATATTATATTCATGTAAAACCAGCGATCCTCAACCTTTTTTCTAACAACCACTAACATACATAATAGAGTTTTTGGCGGGATCTTGGAATCTCATGTAGTGAATTTTATATGTTACTAGAGGGTCCGGCGACCCTGATAAAAAAAACTTTGTCAATTTGTATTTATTTCTTTATTTATTTCAAAGAAATCTACAGCTATACATTTAGGAGTAAAAAAGTAAAAATAAAATGTTAGTTTCGCCAACAATGATTTCTGTATATAAATACTTATTTTTTTACTATTACATGGCTAACCCAAACTTTTTTATATTTAGTAAAATATCAATAATCGAATGAATTACATAACTCTTAAGTGAAAAAGAAACACTGGAATCTAATTTTAAACTAAAATAAATACTACCAACAAACACAACTACTTATAATATACAAAGTATGTAAAAAAGAAAAGAGAAAAAAAATGCCATTATCCCACTAAAAACAAATACTACTTATGTACCTAAACCTTCTTCGTGAATCACTTTATCTACTGGTAAACACATGAAGATCCGTTCAGTAGTTTTTGAGTTTATCGCGAACAGACAGACAGACACACGTGACAGAGGAATTTGTCATATAATATGTAGTGATTCATAATTTTGTGTTATTTTACTCTATATTCTGTATTATTAGTGGTGTTTTACGTAACATAGTTTGATTATTGTGCGTAAGTAAAATGCATGGGTATTAATAGCACGGAGCATGGATTCTGACTAGCCACAAAACCTCAATGGAGAGTTCTAACAAGATTAAAAGATTGAAATGTTCACAAGACAGTTGTAATGACATTACCTACTCGACAATGGCAGTAATAATTGGAAAATTGGTTGTCAAAAATAAAATAATAATAATAGCATACATAATATTACAAGTTCGTAACACCCTTACATACCCATTTACGTGCACAATTTTTCATACTATAAAGTGAGCAAACGTGAGGCTTTCTAAATCTCGCCACACACGAGACAGGTTCTTGCAACACGGTGATTGAGAACCACTGCTTTAAGCAATGGTTTAATATATACTTCTAAATATTCTTTTCATGTTAAGCATATGCACCTGATTAAGTGATCCTGAATAGTAATTCTGTACCAGTGAATAGAATTGATTATCTGATTAAATTAAAATTATCGATATTTTTAAAGTTTTTTGAAATTTTATAGTGAGTTATATTGACAGCCTACGTGATAAACTTTCAATAAAAAAATAATTACAAATAGTTTAAATTGATAACATTTAAAAGCAAAACTTTATTTTCAACTCGTTATCGTATTTTTATAACATTTATAAAAGCTGATTTCATTATTGCCATAAGTATTTCTGACAATATTAATAGGTTGTCGATTTTATAATGATATACATTACTCCCTGTGTACAGAAATTTAACAAAATTGGTTGAGATGTAAGTCAATTTTGATTTTTAATATATCATTAATATTTTTATAACCTATTAATGTAGGAATGTTATATTTACCGTGTATAAAATTAGATTAAAGCCTAGCTGTGCCCGTGACTTCACATGCGTTTTTATCCAGTAATTATTTCCCGGCACAACCCGAAGGTGAGTTCAAACTAATAAAAAACTGTTACTAACAATACATTGCATACTATAAAATACATAATAAAATGTACTTTCTTAGAATTATCATGATAAACATTTTTTCTCCACTGATACGATCAACCTAACGCAGTGTATGTCTCTGTCACGGAAAAACAAGGCGTGTTAGAAAAAACAGACGAGACGCTACTTTTAATAACATATAGTTCAAATTATTATATTGCCTACATTAATTACAAATCAAAATACAGTTTATTATTTTGAATTTAGCTTTTAATCAACATTCTTTTTAAAAATAGAGTATAGAGATATATGTGTAAAAGTTATAAAATATGTGATACGACAAAGCAACTTTATGAATTAAACATAAAATAACCTTATGACCTATAAAATATATACTATTAATTCTTGATGATAATAATAAAAAACATGTTTTGTCTCATAGCAGATAATAATAAAACAAAAATGTTTCGAATAATTTACAAGCGGGCAACCCTGTCCGGCTGGTTTGAAGGGGTTATTTGAAGGTCACAGAATATAAATATTGACAGAACTGTATGTTTCCAAAGCGTTATCGTGTTACGCGAATGCATTTTGTATACAATGTTTATGCAAGCGTTGTGTTTGTTTTTCTTTTTGTAAAGATACTGTAATATTAAACGTACGATTCACCAATGTTAATATGATACTTTTTAATAGATTATAGAAATATATATCAAACGAAAAGGTAGATCTAGACTCTTCTTTATATTTTCCTAATCTTGCAACAAATCTTTATTTCTGAAGATAATTACAGTCATTATCAACTGGGTACATTCTTCTAATATTAGTGTCCAAAGTAGTCCAGGTGGACCCCCTGGGGTCCACGGGAGAATCGACAGGGGTCTACGTTGGAGTGACAAAAAAATGGGGGTCCAAAATTCGGAAGCGGGGGTTCACAAAAATTTATCTGTTTTCGATAGTGAAGAACTAAAATGTTGGTTTGACTCTATAATTAAATCTAATCTTCAGATTTTTTGTCGAGTTTTGGGAATGTGGTAGAAATATAACTGCAGGGGTTCCACCGGTACCAGTTAGATTTGGAAAGTGGTCTATGAGAAAAAAAGTCTGGGAACCTGTATTCTAGAATTAGAAACTTCAGGTACAAACCTCGCCAGACTTTTTGATCGCTCTGAATATAGATGAGCAGAACACAAATTTAGGTGTAAACACCTATTGTATTATGTATATATGTAATAACATCAACACAATTTAAGGATACACAAATGCAATTATAGATTCCTATAATACTAGCTGACCCGGCCACGTGTTGCTGTGGCTCAGTTATTAGTATCATTAAATGTTGATTTAGAATTATGATAAACTATTTTAAAAATTAAAACATGGATCCATCTATGAGACATCTATAATAGTCACTCCTACAGTTTTCTATTAAAAAACTTATTTATATCGTCATCTGTTCGAGACTGCTGAATGAATCAATAACAATAATAAACATTGACAATAATTTAATCTGTATATAAAATATTGAGGACATTAATCGAACTATAAATAATCCTATCTAGTTGGACCAAATTATATTTACCGAGCGACTGTTTAGTCGCCAGCAATATTTTTACAGAATAATCATTAGTGGATTCTCGTTCTAAATCAATTAAAAAAATAGGTGCTTAATATTTGACCTAATTATCACATATATACACTCCACATCAGCTAATTTACGCAAAAACGAACTGATGTAATAAATGAATAAAGCCTTGTCGCGCAGTACGGTCCGCCTCCCGCACCTCGGCTTGCGCTCCGCTTCCCATTGTTCGACCATGCGGCGTACCCACGATAACTAGTTACGTAGTGATCAAACTTGAAAAGGGCCTTGAAGGAACTTGAAGTTTTTTTACGTTCAAAAGTATAATTTCCCTTACTTTTAAAAAATTTAGAACAAACTTTAACTAAGGTTCTTTTTGTTGTTTATTAGTATATATTTGATATTATTATTTTATATGTTGAATGTTCCCATGAACTACCACAGGATTGAAGGATGTGACCCTTTAAGCATTCTCCGATAAATGCCAACGTTTCGGATGAGTAGTTTCGGAGTTCACCGTGGAGAAACATTATGACACTGAATTTTTATATATTAAGATTTTCACTTAATTTTTTATTAAACTCTAGACTGTACTGTGTTATTACAAAAAAGTTAAATACGTATTGAATACTTTCTTTAAAAAGGTCTCGTATTAAATGCATCGCGGTCGCTGAATGTTCGCCATCTTGCTCTTTTGTCTCGTTTTGGTTATGGTAGGTTAGACTTGCGAAAAAGGATAACGTGGAAGTGACGCCTCTCTCTGTGCATCCACCAAAAACGAATGTAACTTTATATGTCGTTATGTTTTTGATAATCAAAAAATATGTTATGAAAAGATAAACCTGATCGAGTTTCTTGCCGGTTCTTCTCGATGACTGGGTTGTTTTCCGAACCGGTGGTAGTTTTGACGTTCATAAGTGCCGTCCCAGGGCCTAAATTGAATAAAGAGTATTTTGATTTGATTTTGATTTTATAATACAAACTTGCCTCGTGCGACCGCGGTGCATTTAATACGAAACCTTTTTAAAGCAAGTATTCAATACGTATTTAACTTTTTTGTAATAAAACCGTTTTATATGTTTACTGCTGTATTCAGGGTGGGTAAAAAGAATGACAAGGGTTGTAATTTCAGTGCTCCGACATAATGTTCGTGACCTTTTTAGAATTTTCCAGTTAGAGTTTATATAATGTTTCAGAATTAATATTCAACGTTGTTATGTTCAATTGAAGTGTTTTATGTAAATGAGACAACAGGCATGGAGAGTAGCCTGTTTATTACTAGACTGATTATATCTACTAATGTAGCTAGTTCTACGCTAACGTTAACGTATATTTGGCCTTTACCACAGAAATAGTACTCCTTTCCGAATGTAAAGTACCCTATGTCCTTTTCTGTACTCCTAAAAACATGTATGCAAAATTTCAAAATAAATGGTCAAATAGTTAACGCATGAACCAAACAAACAAATAGACAATCGCATTTATATATTAGTAAGGACAACTGAGCGGTGTTGTAGGGATATTTAACTACGTGATAAGCACCGTATACATGGCGATATACGCCACACAGTAACTGTGCTATGTCGTCTACACAATATTTATAAAGATAAATTGTAATACTAGTTAGTAGCTTGTAGCACTCAAAGATAATGGCGCTTCGTAGTGAATGAATTTTCAAAATCGGATTATTTTGTCAGGACATTATTTCTTTTGTACAGACTTACAGACTTTACTTCTTTTTAATATACTAGCTGATACCCGTGACTTCGTTTGCATTGTCCTGCCGATGCGCGCCTTACCGTTTGTCCCCATTCTCCACAGAACGGAAGTACAAATCGTTTACTGAAATCGTAATTCCGTAAAACTATAATAACTATATGTTAAACTAGCCTCTGCCCCCGACTTCGTCCGGGTGAAATAGTTACTTTGGGCTAACGCTAACATGCAGCGAAGCTCTCAAGAGGAAAAAAACCCCGATTTTGAGACATTCTTCATTGGTGCTCCGCTTATATTGGTCTTAGCATGATAATATATAGCCTATAACCTTCCTCGATAAATGGGCTATATAACACTGAAATAATTTTTCAAATCGGACCAGTAGTTACCTCTTTATAACTATCCTGATAATAGGTTTTTAGATAAGGACCCAACGTATTAGAAGAAAAAAAAAATGCGAATATTATTCGTTACTTTTTCAGTGATGCTCACACAACGGTATACCTCTAACCATTTTACTTATATAATACTAGCGGGCCCGGCGGACGTTGTCACGTCCTGATAATAAAAAAAACCTTGACAAATTATATAGCTAAACCTTCCTCATGTATCACATTACTTACTAGTGAAAACCGCATGAACGTCCGTTCAGTAGTTTTTGATTTTATCGCTAAAAGACAGAGACAGACGTGGCAGAGGACTCTATTTTATGATATACTAGCGGGCCCGGCAGACGTCCTGCCCTGATTATAAAAAAAATCCGTGAAAAATTATATACCAAAACTTTCCTCATGAATCACTGTATCCACTGGCGAAAACCGCTTGAAAATCCGTTCAGTAGTTTTTGAGTTTATCGCGAACAGACAGACAGACAGACGCGGTAGGGGACTTTGTTTTATACTATGTAATGATAATGATACTCGTATATATAAGAAAATATGGCTTTTGTTTTTATCTTGTTGAATGTTCGACAATTCTTGTTTCACCTTGTTTTTTGACCTCATATCCTTGATATAGTATGTCGGGAACCAACGACCGACGTTAAAAAAACATATTTAATGTTTTTTTTTTAATAAACATTCATGCACGGCGTATACATTTATATAAGACGGTTATGTAACGTTTTAAAATGATAAAAAACGCAATTAAATTAATAATATTTCTAAAAATGTTTTTGTTAATTAATATTCATTATTAATTTAACATTCAGAAGGTTACATTGATGATGTGAAGGTCAATTCTGATGCATTCGACATTATTTACTTACTAGGTATCTATGTTTTTATCACAAAACAATAAAGAAATCCACTTAGCATATTTCTGTAAATTTTAAATATTAGACTTCAATATAATGAGAATTTTTTTACGAAAAGGCCTTTTCGATAGTCGTAGTTAGTACCTACAATAAATATTTGTTAACGGAAAATCTGAGTATGCAACGCTTATTAGAAGGTTAATTATAAATGTCGATAGTTGCTAAACTTAATTGAAAACTCGTTTTGAAGTGAAAATTCTATAGCACAGCAGGGAAAAAGTTACTTTAGGCGTTAAACGTCAGGTAGGTATATATTTGTGTGTATGTATAAGTGTACGGCCTGAGTGAATATACGTTCGGCGGAGCGTGCAGCGGACCATGCAGCGGCCAGGAGCGCCGCTCAGGACACGTTCGGCGCTCGATTTAAGCGTCCACTCAGGCCATACACTAAGTGTCTGTCTGGGTCTAGTAGTATACCAAAATGAGTAAAGTATTTATTTTACTGGATTTGGTATAGTATATTGTTTATTAGCTTTCTTATGTACATTTAAAATACAGAAGTTCCACTTCTTGTACGTTTACGCACTGATACACGCAGAGTTTTTTTTAATACTTCTATGAACAACATCCTAATGAAATCAGGGACGAACGACAATCAATCGTAAAGCATAACGTTGGGTAGTATCTGACAATACTGTCTCGCCAGTAGTTTAGATACGATGTAAATAAATGTTAAAATAAATTCAAGTATCTTGTCCAATGAAGCTAAATCGCAAGTGATACAACTAGCTCGAGTCGAATGATTTATAAATTTTCGACACGTTCTAGCGATATGAATATCGAACGGTTTGTGAATAGTGTTATAGGATTGGAACACATGTGTGTAATGAGTCAACGCACCCGAACAGTCGGTAGCAACAGTGGTTATTAAATATAAAAATACAAGTTCACGTATAAAATCAACTTTGGATGTAAGCCAGCGCGGCGGCACGGCTGCGGGTGAGACATGAACGGACATTCGTTTACTTCCGTAAAAATGGTTGATCTCGACCTGTAATGTTTCGAAAAGAAAACTAATATAATTTTTTCAGTTTATTACGATTTTAAGAGAAAACGTGGACTGCAAAATGTTTGAAGAATAGATATTAATAGGAATCCTCTGCTGTCGCACTCTAACATTCACACAAGAGACAACTGCAACTCAGAGTGATTATATCTATACAAGATAGAGGAAATTATCATTTCGTATTATTTATCGAATTTATATTTGTTTCCTCCTCCAAAAGTGAACCGAATCTATTTGTTGTTCAAAATTTTTATAACATGGAATTTGGCTGTGTTTGTATGTGCCTAGTTTCTTTTATTTATTATGTTTATCCAATTTGTTTGCAGGGAATCTAAAAACAGTGCGGCGATAATGTAGACATCGCGCAGCACACGCTGTTTAAGTACGCTGCGTGGGAGAGGTATCACCGCACTCTGGCTAAGGCGCTAGGATCGGACCCATCTATTAATCGATCGGATGGTAAGGGCCATGGTTGGCAGCGAGTCTGTTTAGAATATTGTGGTCTCCTTCTGTCTCGAAGAAGGAGGTAGAGCAGAGGACCCGCGAGGAGGACCTTCTGAGCGGCCTTCTCCATCAACGGAGTGCCGGTAGGAAGAAGAGGCGAGTTGCCACCTTCTCCCACAACCGCAATCGGACCTGATGGGCCGGGAGGCCCATTTCCTCATGGCACAGGTTCGGTTGGTCACTGGTGTGTGCCTAGTCTATTAGGAAGGGGCCCGGCGGCCATCCACTGGGGCAGCATAGTGATAGCAATCCACGGTCCTATGCCATCCCAACCGAAACGGCGGACGGTACGCCTTGGGGTTTTGGTAAGTAAGAGCCTCAAACTACCCAATCTTTCCTCTAGGAGGGTGGCGAGTCCATGAGGATTTCGCCACGCCAATAAAAGAAAGAGTTGATTGATAGCCGGGGTTTTGTATGCAGGTGCTGACAGCAGATGCTTCAGTTGGTAGCTGCACCCGATAATAATAACTCTCCTACACCCTTCTCGTTTATAATATTAATAGGACATGAAGATTTATTTGAAAGATATCGCAGAGTGCCACGTCTGTGGTATCATTGGCCGGAATCATATTTATATCACACATGTATGAATCAACTAAACGCTCTGTTGGCACTGTGACAGAATCGCCGAAGGAACCTTGAGGATTTGATGGCTAGGTTTTTTATTGAAGTATATAAACTATGAGTACCCGTGCCACGAGCATCACACATGTTATGAGTGAATTAATTTTGATGTGCAACATGTAATAACGCGGTTACGTTAAAATGCGAAGTCATTAATTACATTTATTTTATAATCTATTCGTTCGTTTCCACATTTTATATGTACATGTTTGATATTTTTTATTATAAGTTTTATATTAACACCATCTAAATTTTTATACTAATTCACAAGTTACAATTTATTTTTGTTAAATATGAGAAGGGTTCAGTTCTACGAATTTTTGTCACTCTTGTGATTGTAAAACCGACTGCCTAAAGTAACTTTGTAGGAATAAACTTCATTATATATATATACTAGCGGGCCTAGCATGTATATAATGGAGGCCTCGCCTCTTTTTTCGGACTGACTATACGCTGTTGTCCTGATGGGCCTTTGCAGCTTTTTTTCAGCAAGAGCGGTATGGCAACAAGCACATGGGCTCAAAATATCCGAACCTCGGCTTGAGCTGTTGCTTTAATTAAGTTTAATTGCAACATCGCGGGTTGAAAAAAGCCAACCTTTTTTTACAAACAGAGAGACAAACATTAATAAAACACTAAATTTAATTGCCTTTTTAAGTTACATTTGAATTACAAAACATTAAAAGAAACGCATTCGTAAATGTTTCTCTGTAGAGAATTACAGAACTATTAACTTACAAGGCTTGTTACGTTGAAGGCTTAAGTAGTTCAGTGGTACATTAGTATTGGACGAAAATATTGAGGTAAATCGGCAAAGGAAGGTTAAGTCAACGTAAAAAAAATCTGAAAGTATACAGGAAATATTTAAAACTAACTTCTGTCCGCGACTTCGTCCACGTGGAATAGTTACTTTGTGCTAACGCTAATACGCAACGGAAGCTTGCAAAAGGGGAAAAAACGCCGGATTTTCAATATTCTTCGTTAGTGCTCCGCTCCTATTGGCCTTAGCGTAATTCTATACCTAGCCTCCCTGGATAAATGAGCTATCTAACACTGAAAGAATTTTTCAAATCTGAGATTAACGCGTTCAACCAAACAAACAAACAAACCCACCAGCTTTATAATATTAGTATGAATTGGGCAAAATTATTGAACTAAATCCTCGAAGGAAGGTTAAGTAACCGTAAAAAATCTGAAAGTATATAGGAAATATTTAAAATGTAGACATTCTAACCGTGTACGATTTGAAAGTTATTGGAATAGTCAGGCTTCGTCGTGCTTCCGATCGAGTCCTTGCCATTGATCTATCACGATTTAGCAATAAATAGAAACTTCCACGAGTCAAATACAAGTATCTAATGAAATGTCTGATGATATTAAATGTACTTAAGTTATAAAAATTCTCATTTATACAATAGCTGTATCTCTATAACTGTGGACTACATAATTCACTCTTACAGGGACCCAGTACACCAGACTAGGCCCCCCTCGGCAGCGGCTCAAGCCTAGGTCCGTTCCCTCGGCGTGGAGACCATGAGTACGCTGCTCGTTCGAATACAGTGATACGAAATCTTACATCACTGCAACAAATAACGCATATCACCTCCACACGCGTGCACGCACACATGCTTACACATGAAAGTGGAAGGGTTTATTTTTCCCTTATCGAACTGAAATAGTTTAGAAAAATTATCCGACACGAAATACATGTAAGAGTTATTGAGGTATGTATGCTTGGTACACATATATGTTTCAATAATTAATATAAGTATGAATATGTAGTTTAGCTTAGGTTAGCTCAGTTAGTGTACGGCCTGAGTGCATCTGCGTTCGGCGGTACGTCCAGCGGGGCGTGCAGCGTCCAAGAGAGACGCTCGCGCGCCACTAAGGACACTCACGTATTAATGCATATGTTTGAAACGAACGCCGGACGCGACGCCACGCTCGACGCTCGACTGTGGCGTACACTTAGGTCGTGAATTGCATGAACTAGGTAACAGCCCAAGCCGAGGTGTGCCGTGCACCACTGAACTAGTTGCCAAAAAAAAATTGGTTAAGTGTCTTAAGCGCTCGCCTTAGTAGTCCGGTGAAGCTGTTAAGGCCTTGCTAGGGCAATAGCGTAGTCATTTCGAGAAAAAAAATCTTACAGGGGTAGATGTACGTATTTAATATTTATAAGTTAGCGTTAGATCACAAACTCATCTGAACTAGAGATATGAGTTGTTATTGTCTACGTCCGGTAGTGCCGGTAGCGCTACGACACATCCGAAAAGCGAGACAACAACGGGATCGGAACGTTAACACTAGCGCCACCATATTAGAGACACATCAATTCTTTACATAAATAAGAACGATTGTATAGAATTAGTGTATTACCTAAATAACAATCATTTGATCTTTACTATTATTTTTGTGTTACTAAATCATTTTGGGATTATTTGAGTAAATAGTAATTGCTTTGACTTCCACAGTTTGGCAGATAAAAGGCAATATGTCGTTGATCTACACGCACTTCTATGTGGAAGTTATTGTAAGGCGAAGCTCTCCCCGTATAAATAGTCACAGGCAGAGAGTGTTAATTGATTTCCCTGACCGACCGACTATACTTATTGCGTAACAGAGTATTACAAAAGGTACCAGGCATGGTGATAACCATGTTATGATTACATCACTATATTTTCTTTCACCGAAAGCTTGAAATTTAATTTAATTTAATTTCTCATTATAGGACCTGAAATTAGATCATCGAAAGCGGTATCCAATCAAAGAAAATACCCGAACACTACGTAAATCAAGTAGAATATCATATAAAACAGGGTGTATCATAACTGTGGTTGTACGCGTGAGTAACAACACGCAAAATATTATGAAAGACTGTTTCGAAACTATACCTTACATATTTCTCGAAACATCTACATATGTAGTAAAAGATGAAATAAATTTTCGAAAGGATCATCAGGTGTTGTTTTTATACAGGTAAAGATAAGGTAGGTAAGTAGGTCAAGTTAAACACTGGTTTTTTTTGGTCCTGCGTTGTTTTTGGGTGGTGTTCTCTGGTGCTTTTGGATTTTATTATTGACCTTGGCTTGTGTATGGACTACGGACTCGTTTTATCACCTGACTTTGCTTGTTTTACTCGGACGTGGATTAATTTTCTGTTTGACTTGGCTTTGCTTTCTGGACTGATTTCTTGCATACCGATTGACTTGGCGCGTTGATTTAGGACTTCGGATTTTGCCTCTTGGTTCGCTGGCTGACCCTGGTGTCACCAGTGAACCATGAGTGCTAAAAAAATTACCAAAAAACGGGTTAGTGTGTCGAAAAGGATTTTCGACTCCGACACGGAGGTTGAAGAGAGGGAGGCTCCTAAAGTGAGCACGAGGAGTCGGGGGAGGGCTCGGATGATCGGGAGTGGCCGCGGGGTCTTAGGAGAGGCGGATGGCTCCTTTGACCGGGCTTTGGCGGGCGGTGTAAGCACTGCGGACTCCGTTCCTGGCTCCGTCACGGGCTCTGCGGCGGTTTCGGTTACCGGCTCTGCTGCCGGTTCCTTGCCCAGCTCGGATGCAGAGATGGAGGTGCTGGACGTGGACGTCTTAGACGCCCAGAGGCTTAAGGCTCGCGCTGGCTCGAATGTTGCTTGCATCTTCGAGACGGTGAAGAAGTCGGGCAACCTGTCGGGCCCATGTATAAAGGCCTTGAAAGGCGCTGCGAGGTCCCTGCAGGAGGTCGTGGAGGTCCTTGTCGAGCGCACTGAGGGGGAGGAGAATAGAAAGCTCCAAAGGGAGTTGAAAAATCTCCGCCGACAGGTCGAGGACCTGAAAGCGGAGAACAAGGCGTGGAAGCAGGAGGCAAATGCCAAGAAGCAGATGCCTCCACCTCCTCCCCCCATGCCGGAACCGGCGGAGCCTCTCTGGCAGCAGGCTCTCGCCGAAGCGGTCTCCCGCATCCACACCTCTCTCCATACGTCATTCAGCAACATGCTGAATGCGCGTATGGAGAGTGTGGAGGGCCGCCTGCCTCCAGAGGCGCCCATTCGTCCACCCCTGGCGGCGGACAGGAAGAAGGGTGGAACGGCCAGCGTGGCGAAGACCGCGCTGGCTACGAAGGCGCCTTCAGCCCCTGTAGTTGCCCCGCTGGGGATTAACTGGGCCGCATTACCGGCCCCGGCGGCGGTTACAGATGGCGCGGCGTGGTCCACGGTGGTGGGCCGCAAGAAGAAGGTGGCAAGGGCCCCGGCGGCGGCGCCGCAAGCCCCGACCCCGACCACGGCTCCCAAGACCTCGCCTGCGAGGCAGAAGCTGCCGTCCGCCCCCCAATCGGCTGCGGTCATCGTGACCCTGAAGGATTCCGCAGCCAGCAAGGGGGTTGGCTACAGGGAGGTCTTAGTCAAGGCACGGGAGCACGTGGCCTTGCCCGACATGGGTATAGGCGAAGTGCGGGTGAGGCCGACGGCTACGGGGGCCCGGAAAATTGAGTTGCCAGGCCAGGGTAAGGAAAAGGCCGCTGAACTGGCCAAGGAGCTGGAGGCGGCGTTGGCCGGAGTCGCCACAGTCGTCGTTCCAACTAAGAGGGCGGACATCCGGATCGTCGGGCTGGACGATTCGGTGTCCCCCCTCGAGATTGAGACGGTTGTGGCGGCGAAGGCCGGCTGTAAGGTGGCCGACCTTAAGGTCGGCGAGATTAAAAAAAACTGGGGGGGCCTCGGCGCAGTACACGTGACGCTCCCCGCGGCGGCGGCCAAGGAGCTTGTACAGGCCGGCAAGCTCCTGGTCGGGTGGAGCGTCGTCCGCGTCATCCTGCTGGACGAGAAGCCCATGCGTTGTTACAAATGCATGGGCTTGGGGCACACCCGCCCTCTGTGCCCCTCCTCGTCCAACAGGGGTGACGGATGTTACCGTTGTGGCGCGGCGGGCCACAAAACGGCCGAGTGTAAAGCGGAGGTGGTCCGCTGCGCCGTATGTGCCGACGCCGGGAGGCCCTCAGGGCACGTGATGGGGAGCCGTAATTGCAGGCCCCCCACCACCAAGGGTAGGGACCACCCGATTGTGGGCACAGGTCCTAGGGTGGTGGCCGCTAGGCAGGAGGAAGTTGCAATGGACCAGTAATGGATCACACCATTTGCAACTTCCTCCAGGCGAACCTCAACCACTGCGCCGCTGCACAGGACTTACTCGTGCAGTCAGTGGCGGAGTGGGGTATCGGGCTCGCGGTCGCCACGGAGCCCTACTTCGTTCCCTCCCAGCCGCAGTGGGCTGGGGATAGGAACGGCTCCGTGGCGATCGTGGCGTGTCGAGGTTCGTCCCTGGCGGCAAGGGAAAGAGGGGCCGGGTTCGTGACGGCCGTCTGGGGAGAGTACGCCATTGTGGGGGCGTACTTCTCCCCTAACAAGCCCCTGCGGGAGTTCGAGGCGTACCTCGGCTCCCTGCAGGGAGCTGTCAGACGGCTGTCGCCGCTCCCCGTGGTCCTCATGGGGGACTTGAATGCTAAGTCGAGGACCTGGGGAGCGGCAGTCACGGACCTGAGGGGCATGGCCGTTGAGGAGTGGGCAGCCGAGTTGGGGCTGTCCCTCCTCAACCAGGGGAGCGTCCCCACGTGCGTGCGATGGAACGGGGCGTCGGTGGTGGACGTCTCGTTCGCCACCCCGTCCATCGCACGCCGTGTCCGGGGGTGGAGGGTGCTGGAGGAGGTGGAGACCTTATCGGACCACCGATATATCAGGTTCGAGGTCTCCACCTCCCAAGCTGGGATCGGCACCCGCCCCCGGAGGGGCGCGAAGTTCCCCTGTTGGGCGATGAGCCGCCTCAACCGTGAATTAGCGGAAGAGGCGGCCATCGTCCAGGCCTGGGCCATGCCCCCCCCCCACAGGGGCTGATATCGACGCGTCCGCAGCCCGCCTCCGTGCAGCCCTCACGGAGGTTTGCGACGCGTCGATGCCGCGGAGCGTACACCGCCCAGATAAACGGGCGGTGTACTGGTGGTCGCCGGAGATCGCCGATCTCCGAGCGGCCTGCTCCGCGGCCCGGCGGCTGTTCGGGCGCAGCCGCCGACGCCGGCACCGGGACCCGGAGGCGGAAGCCCGGCTGTATGGCAGCTACAGGGAGTGTAGGAAGACCCTGCAGGCTGCCATCAGCCGGGCGAAAGAAGCAGCATGGGAGGAGTTGCTCCAGACGCTGGAGGGGGATCCTTGGGGGCGCCCGTACCGGATCGTGCGCAAGAAGTTGCGATCCTGGGCGCCCCCGGCGACGGAGACCCTCCGGCCGGAGGTGGTAGCGAGGGTCGTGGGAGAGCTATTCCCCGACCCTCCGATGCTACCGGCTCCTCCCATGCCTCCACCTCGTGAGGTAGTCGAGGAGGTGCTCGACGGTCCCCCCCCTCCGATAACGGAGGAGGAGATGGGGAGGGCAGTCGAGCGCCTCCTCAGCCGGCGTAGAGCGCCCGGCCCTGATGGGGTCCCGGGTCGGGTGCTCGGCCTCGCCTTGGGCCAATTAGGGGGATGGCTTCGGGAGCTGTTCGACCGGTGTCTTTTGGTCGGGCAGTTCCCGAAGCCATGGAAGCTAGGGCGGCTCTGCCTCATGGAAAAGGCAGGCCGCCCTGCGGACTGCGCGTCCGCGTATCGGCCCCTCGTCCTGCTGGACGACGCCGGGAAGGTGCTGGAGAGGATTATCTCCTCCCGGGTCGTCCAGCACCTAGAAGGCGTAGGGCCGAATCTGGCGGACGCGCAGTATGGCTTCCGGACAGGACGTTCCACGTTGGACGCCCTGTCCCTCCTTAAGTCGCTGTCTGCGGAGGCGACCTCCCAGGGGGAAAGGGTGTTGGCGGTGTCCCTTGACATCGCCAACGCCTTCAACACCCTGCCGCATGGCGTCATACGGGAGGCGCTCCGATATTTCGGAGTGCCCCCGTACCTGCGGCGGGTGTTGGAGGCATACCTCGAGGGTAGGGAGGTCGCCTACGTAGACGGCGACGGGCGTATGGTCCGGCGGGCCACAAGGCGGGGGGTTCCACAGGGGTCGGCCTTGGGGCCGCTCCTGTGGAACATGGGCTACGACTGGGTGCTCCGCGGCGTGCTCCCATATGGGGCACGCCTCATATGTTACGCGGATGACACCCTAGTCGTAGCCCGGGGGGGGGGAGTGGAGGGAGGTGGAGCGCCTGGCCACGATGGCCACAACCCTCGTGGTCAGGCGCATCAGGAGGTTGGGCCTCAGGGTGGCCCTCGAGAAGACCGAGGCCCTACTCTTTCATGGGCCTCGGCGGGGGCCACCACCTGGGGCCCACGTTGTGGTGGAGGGCGCCCGGATCAGGGTGGGGACCCAGATGAGGTATCTGGGCCTCACCCTGGACGGGCGCTGGCGGTTCGAGCCCCATTTTGCGGGGCTTGGACCGCGAATTGCTGGGGCGGCGGCGGCACTCGGCCGGTTGCTCCCTAATATAGGGGGGCCTGGCGCCGGGTGCCGCCGACTCTACATGGGAGTCGTGCGGGCGATGGCCGCCTACGGGGCACCGGTGTGGGCCGACGCCCTCGGTGCCGCCAACGTGCGCGCGCTGCGTAATGCGCAGCGCACGGTGGCACTGAGGGCGATCCGGGCGTACCGCACGGTGTCCTCGGCGGCGGCCTTTGTGCTCGCCGGCTCCCTGCCCTGGGAGCTGGAGGCAGGAGTTCTCGCCGCCGTGTACGAGTTCACGGCGGCGAGGAGACGAAGGGGGGAGCCTCCGGCTCCCAGGGAGATAGAGGCGGAGAGACGGCGTCTCAGGGGAGACGCCGTCGAAAAATGGAAGCAGGACCTGGCGGACGAGCGGTTCGGGTGGTTCACTGTGGACGCCGTCCGCCCGGTCCTGCGGGCGTGGATGGAAAGGGAGTGGGGCTCCCTGACGTTCCGACTGGTGCAGGTACTCACCGGACCCGGTTGTTTCGGGTGGTACCTGCACCGGATCGCACGCAGGGAGCCGACCGCCGCCTGCCACGAGTGCGGCGCTGCCGAAGATACCGCGCAACACACTCTGTCTGAGTGTGCTGCGTGGGGGGAGCAGCGCCGCATTCTGGCGGCGGCGGTAGGACCGGACTTATCGCTGCCGAGCGTGGTCTCGGCCATGCTTGGCAGCGAACAGGCGTGGCGAGCGATGTCCTCCTTCTGCGAGGACGTCATCTCGCAGAAGGAGGCGGCGGAGAGGGCCCGCGAGGCAGACCCGCTAAGTGGCCGTCTCCGCCAACGGAGGATTGGCAGGAGGAGGCGGCGCTTTGCCCAACTCCTCCTGCCACCGTAGCCGGACCTGAGGGGGTGGGCCGGGGGGCCCATCTCCTCATTGCACAGGTTCGGCGGACGAGGGGGGGCAGCCGGCGTGTACCCGGTTTGTCCCTCTATAGGTAGGAGCCCGGCGGTCACCTTCCGCCGGGCGGACCGTGGGGGCGGCTCTACAAGGTTGAGTAGCATGTACGATCCCTTG